>PVLD010016171.1:0-45841 GCA_004027595.1 Dinomys branickii | reverse complement strand
GAGAATCCTGCTACAGACAGTAGTTGGATATCTGCAGATCAGACATTTAGATGAAAATGAAATAAAATAAAATAAAGTAAAATAAAAACTCCTTAGCAGTGACACAAACAAATAAAGCATGAGATGTTCTCCTGTGATCAGATGTCTGGTGGTTGCAGCTTGGTCAGATGTTCAGGAATGTTAACAAAAACCCAGGCACTCACTCTCTTTCTTCATCATCCTTGTAAAGCTGGTATTTTATCTCATCTTGTTGCCTCATGGCTGCAAGATGGCTGCTGCAGCTCCAAACATTCATGTGTCACACTGAAAGCATTCGGGTTGAGAAGAATTTGTGGGGTGAGGCAGAAATTATGTCTTAGGAGTATTCCCTCCACCAGTGATTTCCCTTCATACCTTAATGGGCAGGCTCACGCATAAAATAATCTTCAGAGAAGAGAGATAGGGTACGAGGCTTGACTCCTCCCCAGGGCAAGAGCAGGACCTTGCAGAACAAGTCCAGGCTCTGTATAGAAAGCAGGGTGGAGGGTGAGTGGGGGTGTTGGTGTGGTGGGTGGGCTGTGCGTGTGTGTGCGTGGTGTGTGTGTGTGTGTGTGTGTGTGTGTGTGTGTGTGTGTGTGTATGACCCTAGAGGGATCTACACTGCTGGATGGAGGGAAGATGGGTGGGAGGGAAGGGTAGAAGAGGTAACCTAGGTCTCTGGCCCCCCCGTATGAGATTTCTGGCCGCCTGTATTACAGCTGTGTGAAATTGCCTTGCCTTTTGACTTCTGTCCTACCATCATGGCTGCATTTCAGATCATCCAGGGACATAGTACTTTGGCCTTCGGGTCTGTTTAACACCTGTGGCTCAGGCTTCAGTGAGTGTATGCGTGCTCACCCTGGGGTGGGCCTCCAGGCCCCCAGGCTTGGGTCCCCAAGGCTTACAGCTTCCTTCTCTGGCATTCCCTTTCAAGTTAAGTCCAGGAAACCATCCAGTCCTGCTCAGACCTTCTGAGTGTACAGCTGTCACACAATGTTATCAGCTGGGACAGTGGCAGTAAAGTTATGTGGGGTGATAAATACCTGCTGGATCTGGGATCAGTGTTGCTGGGTGTGGCCACAGCAGCTGGCACTGGCCGCATCTACCTAGTGACTCATAGCAAGTTCCCGTGGACAGAGGGAGCGGCTGCTCTGAGCTCATGGGGCCTGACCCCGGGACCTTGGCTGTGTGGGTTCTAGGCCCCTTCTCCTTACTCTGTGCCTCTGCTCTTTCCCCCATATGTTCTTAGAGCTGCATCTGGCCTTTTATTGCAGGGACCTCTCCTGGTTGATTTTATATTCTGATTCCAAATCCCAGTGGGGGAAGCCAGTCCTGGTTCATGGTCTCTGAGCCCCAGGTACCGTGGAGGGAGATAGTGTTTCCTCCCCTATAAAATGGGCACAATGGTACTGACCATGTGGGGCTCTTGTGAGGATTTGATCAGGGTGCAACAAGGGCCTGACCCTCAGCAGAGCAAAAAGGGCACAGACGGGAACAGTTGCCTAGGTCCACCATTTCTGAGCTGTGTGACCTTGAGGGAGTTTCTAAACCTCTCTGAATTTCTTCGTCCATAAAATAGAAGAGCAGGGTTGATAACAACAGTGCCTACTGCATAAGGTTGTGGAGATAACAACTCGGTGAACTAATGCAGTGGGGCTGCCTAGCACCCCGCCCCGCACACCATGAGCACCAAACCGAGCTGGCTTTTCTTATTCCCTGCCCTGAAGCAGCACTGCATCCAGAGGCCACTAAAGCCCTCCCTTCTGCCACCACTGTGCTCAGAAATGAAGAAACTGAGGCCAGAGACACTAACTTAAACACTTAGGAACAAGACACTATACGGCCATGCTAAATTATGCAGGGTGGACAATTAGAGAACAAAACGCTCTGTAACAAAGAGCTAATTGGATGGGACAGAGACTCAGTGTTCTGGGAGTCAGGAGAGAAAACGCAGCTGGGATGAGGACGGTCTGGCCAGTTGTTCTTGCTAACAACAGCAAGATTTCTCCATGTTGTACGTAATGCCGCCTTCCTGTGGGGCAACATGGTACACATGAGACTGTGTGACCCACTTAGTACGCTACCCTTAAAGATGGCAGCTATTACAGTATTAATAGCTTTCTTCATTGTTTGGTCTACTCATGTACACCTTCGTTTTTATGTAACTGTCAGGATATGGTAGGATATGAAGCAATAACAAAAAAGTCCCTCAGAAACAATGCAAGTTACTCCTTGCTCTTGCTACATGCCTGCTCTGGTCAGCGGGGAGGGCCTGGCTCATCATCGACAGCCAGAGACCTCACTGACCTGTCGGTGCTGCCGTCATCCTAGTGAGGTAGCATAGAGCAAATAAAGCTAGGCAGAAAGGAGACAGGAAGTCTGTAATTTTAAAACAGTACTTTTGAGAAAGCTGCAGCTTCAGGACACAATCAAAGCTACTCATGGTTATGATGACTCTTTTTCCTTTTCAGCTTAGTTCTAAATTCCTAAGAGTCCAGAGGATACAATAGGCCTATAAATTGGGCCGTGCCTTTCTCCTGTAAATCAAGCCCATTTTTTTTTTTTTTGATACTATAGACCCACAGACCCCCCTTCTCAGGAAGCAGCGCTATTAAGTGGGTAGTGTATCTCTAAAACGTCAAATACATGCAAATAGTTTGCATCCTAAGCTGGCCCACTAAGGGGAATATGCATCCTAAATCATCTATCTTGAGGATGCTCTCAAGACCACAGAAAAATGCCCAACCCAAGACCATGGGATCAGTGCATCTCATCCTTTGTGTGCTCCCATTCCCGAGTGTACACTTCTTTGAGCATTGCTGGCAATGTTCTGAATGCTTTTCCATAACAAATCAAGAACCTAATCCATGAGTGGGGGTGTGTTGAGGTCCCAAACTCTTGTTTAGGGAGATCTTCTTGGGTCTCATCTGCTGATATTAGGACATCAACATCTCAACCTGGGTATTTACAATCACAGAGACAGGGAAGGCAGGACAGAATCAAGCTCTGACATTTAAGTACTCTCACTTGACACTTCCAACCTCAGGGGCCAACGTGAGTCTCCCGGTTTCCCCTGACATCAAGGCCAAGGGCGCAGGGCATGAAGGAGAGCTGAACACTGGTGAGCTTATGGTGTTTTCCAAACATGTGGATACAGACACCAGGCTTTCTGACTCATGCTCCAGGCTGACCAGTTTTATCCTGAGATAATCCAGGAATTTGTCCGTAGCTAATGCTCCATAGTTTATTTAATGAGCCTACTATTTATATTACTTGGATGGCTTCACTTTTTTATTGTCATAAACAACACCCAAATTAGTATTTTCTTTAATTATCCTCTACATTTCTATTTTGTTAGAACAATCTTCTATAAAGAGATGTTGGGCAAAATAGTGCAAAGTTATAAAAGCTACTAATTCTTAATACTGATGGGGTGAATCATCCTTGTGGTTAGTGGGCCATTGTGAGTAATCAAGTCGCTTGTCCTCCTTTCCTGGTGTGGCCATAGAGCCACCAGGAATGCTTCACAGAGGTGCTGATGGACCCAGGAATGTCACCTGTCTTCTGGGTAGGTACATCAGCCCTGTGTACCAGTCCTGACATTGGCTGGGATGATGACTTTGAAGACCTGAGTCCCCGCTATGTAACAGGGACCATAAGGCTCCCTGACCGGTTCCTTTCACAGGAAGCAGGATCTGTGAGGGGCTTGGTAACACTGTGGATGTTGTACAGGTCAAAAGTCAGCAGGGCAGTCTTCATCTAGGCAGTCTAGGCAGGAGGCAGTTATTGATGGCGTGACATGGCAGGGCAGCGGCAGCCTCTGCCACCCAGGGCTTTCCTTCCTCACATGGTGGTACCTCGCAGAATCTCAGGCATACATGGTGAGAACTAGACACTTCCCAGGGGCAGGCATAGAAATGATGCGCCAGATGCCTAGATGTTCATCAGATCATAACAGAAGTGGGAAAAGTTATCCGTGCAGAAGCACTACACTGAAAATAAGAGTAGAAACAAGAAGGGCCATTGGTCTTCTACTTCTGGGAGAGACTGTGTGGGAATGGCCAGTGTCCAGGGACGGTGTCTAGAGGTCAGCGAAGGCGGAGTCACTCTGACCTGCCCCTGGCCCCATGTACAGCCAAGACCCCAAGGGTCCTCTGAACATCTGTGTTTATAGCAGACTGTTGCTGAGTTTCCTAAGGATGTCAGCCCATTTTCCTGGCAGGGGTTGTGGGGTTGAGGTCCCCAGGATAGAAGTAGACAAGGAAATGAAAAATATCCTATCTCAGGAGGTGGTGGGGCTGGTGCATCAGGAAGAGGCCGGGACTCATCTTAGAATATAATTTGGTTAATGACTCGCTCAGGTCATCTGTGACCCCGATCCTGCTCCCCACAACCTTCCTGCTCTCCATTCCCTTCTCCTCAGGACGGTTAGGATTCTTTGCCTCTTTTTTGCTTTGCAACGTGACAGCACTTTCTGTTGAGTCACTTTCATAAAGCTCCTCCGGGGAGATGCGCCGAGCAGGCTCTGTAGCCACTTTTGCAGGAAGCAGAGAGACCATTTCGCAAATTGCAGGAAGTGATTGCAAAAGAGAGCAGCAGCTCCATGATTACCATGGGGGCGGGGCTGAGGCACAGAGTCCTCCCTGGTCATGGGAAAGTGGCGAGGGTGAGGGCTGCGGGAGTCCTGGGCAGGAGGCCAGGCCTAGGGTTAGGGCTCTGCTGGGTCCTGGGCTTCAGTGATCCACTGCAGGCTCCACCTAGACCCCTCTGTGTGTGCACATAGTGTGCAGATACATACAGCACACACACACTGATATACTGATACAAGGATACACACAGATCCAAATGCACAGTCCCTCTCCACACACACACACACACAGTACCCAAGCACGACTCACACAAAGGCCCCAGTACAATGCACACACACGCATACATTCATGGCATATTCACACTTGGCCAAATTCAGAGACGGAGGTAACTTTAGAAGCCTGCTGTGTAGGGGACAGTGAGCCCTAGACAGAGAGGAACAGCAGACTGTATCACCCTGTTCTGTGCCCCACCCACCTCTCTTTGGAGGGGCAGCGTGAAGGAGGTGGACTGTACCTGACCACCTGCCTCACCCTCCGGAGCATCAGGAACAAAGTCTGACCAGCTCCTACCCCAGGTCCCCATCCCTACCCTTCCCTGATGGCCCTGAGCAGACAGACACCAACAGCACCCTCTCTGGCTCCTCAGCCAAGAGTCAAGGGCTCTGCTCCTATGATGACATGCAACAGGACCACAGCTGTGAGAAGGAGGGAGAACTTGGTTTTGGTGAGGGGTACAGAACTCTGCAGCTAACGGTTTGACAGGGTACCAGCCATGACCCAGCTGTCAGGTCAGTCTCTGCTGCCCTTGACCTGAGGATGTGGGATTCCCAAGGGAGGAGTGTTGGTCATTTGGGCAGTGAGAGGAGAGGAGCAGGAACAAGTCTACATGCACCTTGGTGGGGGGTGGGCAGGCACGTGTCTGTCTGGGGTCCCTGTGCGGGTTCTGGGCCTGGTGAGGCCAGGTTTCCTACAGTTCCAAGAAACTCTTCTGCCCTTATCCTGAGGGAATATCCTTCCGTAAACTTCTTTTTGCTGAAGCTAGATGGAATGGCTTTCTGTTACTTGCAGAGAGCTCTAACTCAAACACCAAGGAAACCTATTTATTTTTAAAACCACTTAAAAAAAAAAAAAACCTCTCCAACAGTGTCTCTTATTCAGACAGGTCTTGCCAAATAAGAAGAATGATGCATTTGCAAAGCCCCATGAAAATTAAACCACAATATGGGCACACACTTGTTTGACAAGTGATAATTAACTGCTGACAATATAATTTTAGTTTGGATGCAAATGTGTTTTTCATTAAGAAGTCATCAAAGAAGAAGATGTATGAATGGCCCATAAGTGCTGGAGAAGGTGCTCCACACCCATTAGTCATCAAGGAAATGCAGATGAAAGCCACTTCGAGATGCCACTGGGCACCTGCCAGACAGGCTAAAATTGGAAGGACTGAAAATAACAAGTGTTGGTGAGGATGTGGAGGAACAGAACCCTCCTACCATGCTGCCTGGGATGGAAAATATTACCACTCTGGCAACAGTCTGGTGGCTAAAAGGGACACACATCTACGGTGTGACCCTGCCATTTCACTCCTTAGATCTTCACCCGGGACTCTCGGCTTGACTGAGTATTTAGCTCTTGTGCTAAAATGATTTTCAGAGCAGAGATTGAGTGCCTGTTGGTCCCTGATGGGATGGAGTTTAGCCCTGAAAACAACATTAGGATTACAGGTCCCTGGGCCTTCTGTGCTTCGTGGACCAGGCAGGGGACAGCCCCCAGAAGGTGGATCAGCCAATCTATCTCTTGTTAAGGGGCCACTGTCCTCCTCTAGATTGGCCCAACTTTGAATGTGGCTGGGAACAACAGGCAAGTGCTTGGCGCTAACCCAAGCTTTGGGGAAAGGCACTGATTTCTTATCTCTCTAGCTTTCATTTTTGCTCAGATACTGTGGGGGGGGGGGGAGTCTCCATTGTACAGGACGAAACTGAGGCTCAGAGGCATGAACTCATTTATTCAAGGACACAGAGGTGGAACAAGGTCAAGTGGAAAAAGAGATAATTCTAAATTCCGACTTCAAGTCCATGCATGAGCCCCGCCCACCTTCCCCTCCTATAATCAACCCTGGGCCTCAATGTTCTTTATAAGTCGGGGACAGAACTTTTCCTTAGGAGATTGTCATGAGGATTAAATAAGTTAATGCACAGAGCAGTGCCTGGGACATAGAAATCTCTCAGTGGATACTTGTTATGGCACTTGTTAACTAATTTAGATAACAAGTGGCATTAAGCTATTTACCTTCCTCCCTCTGTCTCTCCCATGTGGCAGTGGTCTCTTCCTGTGTGGGGAAGGGGTGTACTGAAGATTGAAGCTGGGGCCTTTACACCGAGATTCACCTTCACTTCTTTTTATTCACTTTTTTTTTATTTTTGAGGCAGGGTCTTGCTAAGTTGCCCAGGCTGGGCTCGAACTTGTTATTCTTCTGCCTCAGCTACCCAGAATCCTGGGATTTTCGGCATGAGCCCCCACACCCACTGGTTCTTCCTTTTTAGTCATCTCCGTATCTGTCCTTGGACTCTGTCCCTGAAAGCACCCTGGGTCATCAAGAGCAGGGAGAAGATTTATTTCTTGGCCCATGGAGGTCCCACTCCGCTGAAAGCAGAGTCCCATGTGAGTAGCCAGACCTCTCCAATCCCTTAAATACAGACTGGGCTCCCACACAGGGAAAAGGGCACTCTGCATGTCCAGGTGTGTAAAGAGCTTGGTTACTTCTCATAGAATTTACCTTGATTTCTCTTTTCTTTTTAGAACTTCTTCCTGTAAGAGCAATCTGTGCTGAGCAAAGTCATCAGAAGGATGTAAGCATCCAAGGAGGAGGTGATCCTGCTTCTCTGCAGCCGGCCTTCTCCGGCTCTCTCTCTTCTGGAGGCAGTAGGAATTCTGAAAGCACAGATGCACCGCATTCACACGGTGCGATGTTGTACGTGAAGCCAGACTCCGCAGGCTCTCACCCACAGAGTAAGACAGAACAACCAACAGCCTGGGAGGTGGGGTCTGAACAGTCGCAAAGAGCAGACCAAGGAGCATTTTGTGAAGGATTATTTGTTTGTCAAGCTGCCTCTTTGTTTATAAACATAGTACAATGTGTGATAAAGCTGGTCACTGAGTATACAGAAGGGTGAGACTTGGTCCTATCCTCAGCCTGGGGAGTGGGCTGGGACCAGCACTGACCCTGGTCTAGCCCAACTCCTCACATCCTAGTGAACCAGGAATCTGGGGGGCCATCCTAGCTTCATAAGGGCGGTAACTGAGGCTCAGGTCAGGGATGATTTGCGTGGTGCCCAGGACCCAGATCTTCTGAGTCCTTAATGCTGGCCTCTGTCCACAGTAGGCCTCGGTCCAGGCCTTGGGCTCTCCCTGGACCGTCTCAGTGATAGCTTCCACCTCATTCCTGGGCCCCAGGCTGTGCAGCAACCTTCCCATGCTGATGTTAATTACATGTCCCAGAGGTTAATTTGTAAGGAGACAGTGAAAATGTGTTATTTAAACAGTGATTATTAAAATCATCCTGGGGTTTTGCTGCATAATAGGTAATTATCTGTAACATAATTGGGAAAACAATGTAGTCAATTCTATTTAGCTCTTTCCACTGCATCTAGAGTTAATCCTGAGAAGCCAGTAGCATACTCAATGGCATTTGTAATATTTGTTTAATCGTGTTCTTATTACATCTTAGGTTACTTTAGGAACTTTCTCAGAAAGGAATGAGCTCAATTGTCAAGACAGAGCCCAGATACTGGAGCTGAGATGTGTTCCTCCATGTGGGGAGCTTTCTCCTCTGTAAATTATAACTTGTCATGTCCAGCCTGAGAACACCAGACCATTTATCCATGTACACATTTGTACAATTATCTGTGAGTTTTAAAAAATAGTTTTGAATGCACTCATTTGCTGCTTTGGCCGGTTGCTTTGCAGTCACACCATCAACATGTTGTTAATGTATTCCTCACTCCACACCTTGGTTTTTTCCTTCTTGTTTTTTTAAATTAAAAATTTTTTTATTGGTACCTGTTTGCAGTACCTGATCATTACATTCGTCGTGGGGAGCTGGTACCTGGACATAACACATCGCAGTTCTTTCTCCTTCCCCTTTCCTCTCCTGCTTCCATTACTGAGCTTTTCCTTCATTCTCTCTCCCTTGTCCCTCCATGTACTCATTTCCCCAACAGACTAGTGATTTCTTCTCTCTTTCGTTGTTTAGTTCGTTGGTTCATTCATTCAGTCACATAGCAATGTCCTTCACTCATTGCTTCCTTCCCTCACTGGTTCATCATTCCTTGGTGCACTCATTGCTTCAGTGCTTTGGGCAGTTGTCAATGTGTTTTCTTGTTCATCATTCAGCAATGACTGATGCATTCATGTCCAACGTTGGGTGAGTTTGTCCTGTGTGATTGGAGCCAAGCCTCCTGGCATATTGGGCATGTCAGTAAAAAGAATCCTGGGGTTTATCTTTTTTAAAGCAAATTTTAAAAAGATTACAATGTAATATCCGGTAAGGCTTACACAGAAGGAAATACACAGTGTAAGTGTTTGACCAGAACTTTCTGAAATACACAAAGCTATGGAATCGGCACCAAGATCAAGAATGAGTATGTTGCCAGTACCTCAGAAATGCCCTGTCACCCTGCCTGCCATGTCCCTCCAAATCAGAACCATCAGCTCTTGACTTCTAACATCCTGTGCACCCTGTATGTGCTCCAGAACTTCATACTTAGACATGTTATGCACATGTACCAACATGTAACCAACTCCCCATGGTGAATGTAATCATTATATATTGGACTGCAGCACGTGTACACACTCGTGCGCGTACACACACACACACACACGCTGTATTGTACTCTTGCATGTCTTATTCCCACGTCTGGGTTACACATGCAGGGCTCTGTATGTTCTACAGAGTGCTCTTTTTTTCATCAGTGTGTGATGCTTGTACATTGTTCAAGTGTGCACAAACCTATTTACCCATGTAACTCTAGGTGAAATGTGAGCACTTGCCAGTGTAAGCTCATTAGGAACAACAATTTCCATTGGGAAATTCCTGCCCATGCATTTTGGTAGCCTAGGGATGAATTTCTGCTGAGTGGCACTTAGGAGTGGAATTTCTGCATCACTTCTCACATGCAGGGGCATCTGCAGGCACTACTGGTTTGGTTTTGCAGTTTCTTTTCCAATGTGTGCTCCCACCGGCAGTATGTGGGGGCCCCTGAGCTGCTCTCCCTTCCCATGTCCTTACCACTCCTTCAGCTGCATCGACCTCCAGCAGGTGGGCTGCTGCTCAGCCACGCTGTGTGTCTTTGTCCCTCTCTGAGGCATTGGTCTCTCTCTGGCCCCAGGTACTGCAGTTGGCTGCTTCCAAGCCTAGCTTTGGAGCCGAATGTTCAAGCCATTTTGGATGATGTTTCCTGTTGTGGTATTGCCTGGCCGCCTTACCCACTGAGACTTCCTTGGGGCAAGGTCCCTCCATGCATCTGATCTCCCTCCCTGGGGGAACTGGCCTATGGTAAGGCACTCTGCGGAGCACTGGGGATCTTTGACAAACCAAGTTTGGACTCCTGGGGATCGCAGACTAGGGTTGGAGACATGGTATGAATTTTTCTTCCAAAGGAGGAAAGGGTGAAAAATGGACAGTTGGACCTAAAAGGAAGAGATGGACAGGGGAAACTTCACATGGAGAGAGCACATAACACCTTACATTTGATTTACTGGGCGGGGTGACATCATGGGACAGATGGTAGGACCTGAGTTCAGATTCTAACTTCACCACATTCAGCAGTGTGCGTGGAAGATGCAAGTCACAATCTTGGCAATTAGGCCCCATGGAGGCACTGGCTGTGTATCTAGGTGTTCAGCAGGCTGTTAGAAATCCAGAGCCTGCTGGAGAGGGCCCCAGAGGTGGAGTGTGCAGAACTGGGGTGGCCTTGCTGTGTGGCTTTCTCTGCAGGCTACAGCCAACCAAATTCACTGCTTGAGCTCGTCCCTTTCCCTGGCTCACAGTGTGACTTTGGGCCAGACCAATCACCTCTGAGTCTCAGGTGACACGTTCACAAAATGGGGATAATTGTACGACCCACGTGGACTGAGATGATGGGAGGGAAGGTGTCTGAGCTCTTGTCCTTATCCCTACAGAGCTGATCACCGTGTTCTCCTGGGGCGGGGGATGGCACTTTGGTTCTTTGCTTTATTCTCCTGGGTTATAATTTCCTTCACCTTCCCACTCCCTGTTCTTTTGTCCTCTCTTTTCTTAGCTTCACTTCAACATAGTATAATCTTAGATTTAAAAGAGTCATAGGAGACCAGCTGGCCTCCCTGTTTTACACATTGGGGAAAATGAGGTGTGGAGAAGGGAAGCAGTGAGCTGCAAGCCGCACAGCCAGCTGCGGTTCCCCTCCCGGCTCTGCCGAGGAGCAATACCTCCGCTGGCCTTGCGGGGATCTGCCCCGCACTCCCTGTGCTCTAGGGAGAGGCCCAGCCTTGTCTGGGAATCTCTGGCTGATGTTTTCCAGGAGAGCAAACCCAACAAGCTCAAACCCTTCCTTTGCAAAGCCAGATCTTAGCTTACACCGGGGCTGACTTTTCTTTTTAGATCCCACCCCAAACCGCGTTTTCTGATCCAAATGGGTTCTCAGATTGACTCCCAGTAAAGCACACTTGATCTACCACATTGTGTGCCTTTGGTGCGATTATCTCCTATTTAAAAAAATATCACTGAAAATGTTGAAGAAGGCACTGAATTTTGGGAAATTTTGCGTGTGTACCTTCTAACGTTTTATTTACTTTTTAAAACAAGAAAGAGGAATGATTTTAAAGGTTACTTTCACTTTAGAAAACATTGAGATATGTGTTAGTCTGGCATGTGCCAAGCCTGTGAGATGTAGGTGTTTAATCACTTACCTAAGCCTTTCGCCACTGCAAAAGACTTCTTCATCCCTGAACCGCACCATCAGCAATCTTTCCTAATAATTTGTTTTATTTTTTTCCAATTCCTTCCAAGAATCTGGATGGACCCACTGAGCTCAGAGAAGAGGCTGGGCAGCTGCATTTGGGATTTACCAGCATTCTCAATGAGCTGATAATAGCAATGGCTACTATATCCCAAGGGCCTACTCTGTGCCACACACTGTGCTGGGTGCATTTCAGTTTGTTTAGTTGTGGTCTATTATCTATATCCCTTACCACAACCCTGGAACATGTGTGTTTATTTTAGGTCCCAGCCTGATCACAGCTTCCATCTGCCTGAGTTAGAGCAGGAGTGTGCAGCCACCTCCCTCATTCCACTCTGGTCCCTGGCTTCTCCTCTCTACTGAGTAGCAAGACAGAACCTTTAAAAATGTCAGGGCCACCACTTATTTCCTCTACCCACACCCTCTGTGGTTCCCATCTTCCCCAGATTAAAGCCCCAGTCCTTCACTGGCCCCCAAGTCCCATGACTTCTGACCTCACTTTCGCAGGGCCCACCTCTAACCCTCTAACCCTGGAGCACATCGGGCACACTCCCACCTGCACGTCTCTATATTGTGGTTTTCTTAATGGCTTTTAGGATGCTGGAGTCTCCTTCTAGAAGTGATTTCTAGGTTCTTTCTGTTCTTAACAAAGAACTGGTCAAGACAGGCACCAATAGTAATAGGGTTTATATTTATTACAGATAGGAAAAGAAACAGGTTCTGCAGAAAGAATTTGGGCAGAGTAGAAGTAGGAAAAGAAGTAGACTGTACAAGACAGAATGGGCTACAGTGAGAGCACAGCGGCAAAAACCCACTGTGGACTTCCCCTTTTGTATCTCCTACTCCTCAGGCCGACATCAGGTCTAGGCTGTCCCATCAAGACCTGCTCACATTCTTGTAAGAAGTCCATATGCAGGGCTTTGGGAACTGTTCTGCTTCTATATCCTGGGATGTTGTAATTAACGGGCATGCCTACCTCCCCAGTCAGTTCTCCTACGTCCTAATCTCCTGCCTCAGTTTCTGTGTCCCAGACACCCTCTCCAGATGTCTTTTTATGATCAAGTGGAACTCTTGGGGTTAGGGTTACCTAGGCTTGGATGATCTGCAGGTGGCCAGTTAGGACAATGTGCTATGGTCTGAATCTAAAATGTACCCCCAAGGCTCATTTATGTTGTAGGCTGGGTTGCCAGTTGATGGGATTTGAAGAAATGATTTAATCGTGAAGGCATTCACCTCTTCAGTACATTAACCTATGGATGAGTTCATAGCTGAATAGGCTACTAGGAGGTGGGACTTAGCTGAAAGGAGTGGGTCCAGGGCTATTACTTTGGAGACTGTATCTCATTCCTAGCACCGTCCTCTCCAACTCTCACCCTCTCTGCCTCCTGTCTGTCACGAGGGGAGCAGCTTTCCTCTGCCATTCCCTTCTGCGACAATGTTTCTACCTTGCCATAAGCCTAAAAGCAATGGAGATGGCTGACCATGAACTGAGACCTGTAAAACCGTGAGTCAAAGTAAACCTTTCTTGCCTCAATTTGTTATTTGCAGGCATTTTGTCATAGTAATGAAAAGCTGAAAACACACAGTGTGTGCTTCTGAAATGTTTTCTCAAAGCAGCCTTAAAGCAGTAGGCAGTGAACACTCCCTGAGAGCCCAAGGGTATTAGTATAAACAAGCCACCACAGAACCAAACATTTTGAGGGCTGATCTGTTATCTTTGAAAGAGTCATGTTAGTTTTCCTTCTGTTCCATAATACATTTGTTTTTTGCTTTTTTGGGTTTTTTTTTTTTATTAAAAACAAAAAACTCCTCCTTGAGACAGGAGACAGAGTAAGAACATGTAAACAGTAAGAAGCCATGGGACAAGATTGAGAAACCAGGCAGAGCACATTCAACCACGTCAAAACATCCAGAAGCTAATAGATAAAGATCATCCTGTCCCTTTGACACTCTCAGGCATGCAGAAAACTAAAAGTATGTGCTCCTGGCCTGCATCCAACCTCAATTCATTGTGGCTTTGGCCCCTCCTTTCTGTGGGCTTGGGATGCCATATGAAGCTTCCTTTAGAAACCTTTTGTTGTCAAAAATTCTGATGAGTGGGCTGATTCAGAGACCCTGTTGGGCAATGATTTTTGTCAGTTCCTAGTTAGAGACCCTCCCACAATCCCAGGACCTAAAAAGAGACCCAGTGCCTGCACCTCTGGGGCCACGAGCTCTTCTCATTGGCCTGCTCTCGCCCTGAGGGATGTACTTTCACTTTTAAGAAATCTTACTCTTTGTTATTTACTCCTCAGCATCCTGTTCAGTTCTTTGTTCTGGATACCAAAAACCTGGGAACAACTCCTCCAAGACCCTCTATTCAATAACACTACCAAATGTTTGAGCACTATGGATGTTCTAGGAAGGTTGGCTTACAGTTCACACAGGGGCTGCTCCCAGGACTTCACCCATTGGAAAATCAGACATTTGGGAGCAGGTGAAGCAGGGAGAGGTCTTGGTGCGCAGCAGGGCTGAGGTTGAAGTTGGCTGAGAGGATATTTGAGAGACCAAGTGTAGTGTGGTTTCAAGCATTAACTGTGGTGCAAACAAGAGCCTAATATGTATCTCATGCTCCACACCAACAAGCCAAGGGGATTCTAGGCTTACTTTCCTCGTCTTTAAAACATAGTGAACATGGAGATTACTTCATGCATTGTCCTGAAGAGTCAGTAGAACAATGAGCGCAGAGAAACTCCTACACAGTGATGCTTAATGTACTGCAGTATCATTGTGGTTGCTACCTGTTAGCATGGAAGGGCTGATTTCTTAAGCTTTGGGGATATCAAGGCTGATGGAGTGTGATGTTGGGATCCTCTTTCTTGGACAGTCCCAGTGTACAACAGACAAAGTCTCAGCATCTCCACAATAAGAAAACAAAGCTATCAAGTCACCATCTACCATGCTGTCATTTCCCCAAGGCCCCTGTCATATGTGGTTTCCAAGGCATGGGTAGGAGCACAAGGAGTTGGCACATGCATAAGTAAGGGTATAGTGTAATAGTGATTCCAGGGTGGATGGGGTCAGCCTCAGTGCATGTCCAACCCTTGCTGTGGAAGCCTAGTGGTAGGAATGAGCCCTTAGTCTTCACTGGGATCTTGGACAGAAGTGTCCATTGCCCTGGGTTCCAATCTCAGCTTCAGAGTATGTCTTTCAGGACTCACAAGATTGTATGTTAATGTAGTAGAAAACAACCTCAGAGAACCTCTTACTTTAACAGCCTCTCTCTTCATTTTACAGGTGAAGAAATGTCAAGAGAGTTGAAATGAATAGTGACACAGCCTAATAAAAAAGGTCACCAGAGTAGAAAGCCTGTCTTGGAGCAGCTGTGTCTATTAGATAAAATATTTCCCCTTTATGGGCCAAAATTCTTCTAAATCCTATGATTTGAAAATGCCTTGAGGTAAAATGCAAGGAAATATTTGAGTTACACATCCCTAATTCTGTTCTCACATAAAGGAAGGGACCCCAGACTGTGAGTCCGCTCACTGCCCACCAGTCTTTTCCTTCCAAATACTCTGTCCCTTGTGCCCTTGTAGGTTCATTCAACTCTTCATGAATCATTGTGGTCATCTTTGTCAGCACTAAATTAATTAAAAGTGTGTTACAAACTTCTTTTCCAGAAACCTCATGAGACATTGAGATGGTGTTTAGGTCAAGAGCCAGATTCAAAGACTGTTACTGTAGGAAGTTCTTTGGCAATTGTCCCATCCAAGCCTCTTCACTTGGGTGAGGAAACTGAGGCCCAGGGAGAGAAAGGATTCTGGGTACAACTCTACCACTAACTGACAGTTGGAGTCTTGAAGGATCCAACTGTCAGTTAGTGGTAGAGTTGTACCCAGAATCAGACCCATCCTTGACCCCCAGCCAATAGTTACCTGGGGCAGTTGACCCAAAACACTTCAGTCACATCCTGAGAGTCAGGACAGCAGCTAGGGAGGCTCTTGGGATAGCAGAAGCACCATTCATGAGCGGCGGTCAGGCTTTCATCTAAAACCTCAGAAGGACTTCTGTCAGGACCCTGATGAGCAGATACAGCCTGTAGGGTAGAGATGAGGAGCATGGGCATTGTGGGTCAGGAAGGGCTGGAAAGCCTATGGCTGAGACACACAGCTTGGAACCCCTGAGGCTGGAGAATAGATCAACAGGGAAGACAGATTAGAAGAAGTTGGAAAATAAAACCCCCAGTGACACCAGCTCCTTTCAATTTGATTCTGCACAGTCACGGAACATTCACTGTGTTAGTCTGTTTACATATGTGGCTTTGACTCAGCATTATTGTCATGTTAAACACAAGTAAATGTAGTTTTATCTCGCCTTGGCTCTCTCAGGTGGTGAGTGGCAGAATGAGTCTGGAAGCAAATCATCTGCCTGTAACACCATCCCATGCCCCACAGAAAGCTCCCCACCCTTGGCTCTGAATGTGATGGGAACAAGGCTGGCCTTGTCCAGAGTGAGTATTGGTCCTTAGCAGAGAGACTAGGTACCAAAGGGCCCTGAGTTGCTCACACTGACTTTTGGCAGAGGGAAGGCCCTGTGTAGGTGTGGATGGAGCCCATTCCTGGGAGGAAATATGGTTTGTGCTGGTATGACTCATCACCTGGCAGTGGCTCTAATGCCCATGTGGAGAGGGGATAGGGAGGATCCACCTGTCAAGACATTAAAGGAAATTGGCCTTTGGGACATAGTTATTCCCTGAGCTAGGGATTAAAGACCTCTGGCTCATCCTTAGGTGTATCTGGGATAAAAGGAATCCTCTTCTGGACTTACAGGGTTTCACAAGCAGCAGTGAGAGTCACCGCTGTTGAGCTTCTACCTCACTCATTCAACAAACTCCTGTGAGTACTGCCTGGGGGCCAGCATGTGGGCAACCAGAGTGAAACCCAGAGAGGTGGAAATGACAGAGTTGGCCATGGACTCCCTGCCCTGTCCACTGTGGTTGCTGCCTCTGCTGTCCTGGGAGAGCTTCTGGCTCATGCTCTTGTCCAGCCAGTTACTCAGATTCAGGTGTTTTTTCTCCTGCATCACCTGCTGGTCTTCTCTTATCTATGGAGCTGGGCCCTTCTATGGGGACTGACAATCAAGCAAGTGTAGGACAAGATCCAGATCCAGTGGGGATCTTCTTCCCATTTCTTCCTCTAAGAGATGACAATTTTAAATTAATTCAAACTCAGCCCATACCTGAAGAAGAAAAAGGAACTGGTTACATTCATTTTCTCCTTGGCTTTTCAAGACTGGTATTAATCTATTCATCAGCTCAGTGCATCAGTAGAAAACATGCTTCTTCAGGAGTTTTCTAACTGAAAATAAATGCCTCATTAAGTCAAACGTATTAACCTGAAAGCAGTATCGATGTCAGGCAGACTAATGAACGTTGTTATAGGGAACGCACAATAGTCCTCAGAGGGACCTGGCTGCCATCAGGAGCTCTGTAAACGGCCTCAGCTATTGTGGGATGGAAGCAGAATCACCACAGAGAGAGGGGAGGAGGAGGGAGGGAAGGAAAGGGGCTGTGGCTGAAGCTTTGGTGCCTAGCAGCCCTGTTAGGGCTGCTCTGAGCAATTTCAGCACCTGTGACTGTGTGTAAAAGGCACGTGGTCAGGAGAGGAGCTGTGTGTGACACACTCATGTTAAGAGGGGGAAGCTGGGTTTAACCTCTGAAACAGTGGAGAGGGCAGGAGGGCCTGAGTCTGGCATCAGAACCAGGTTCTAGTTTTGGGCCTCCCCATGTCCTGGCAGACTTGGCTCAGCTCGAGCTCCCTCCCCACTGAGCTGAGCACCATGCCTGTCAACCTCCAGAGCACTAAACTCATAAACCTTCATAGAAGCTCAGGCCAATGGGTGTTTTTGGCCCAGGTTACCTATGAGGAAATCGAGGCTTAGGGAAGGCGAGTGACGTGCCTGAGGTCACCCAGCTTGTGGGGAGAGTGGAGACAGACCACGGCCTCTGTTTCCTGAGGCTCCATCTTCAGCGCCCTGCTGAGCCTGCTCTTCTGGCTCCCTGAGATTTCCCCTAACATTGTGGGAACGGCTCTCTCTACCACACAGGAGCCACTAGGGACAAGGCAGGTCACAGCCATAGATTTTGTCTTAAATACAGCTCAGGACCAGGATGGCCTAGAGTCAGATGACTGCCAAGTCTCTGTTTCTTCACCAAAATCTTTGCACCCCGCAGGCTCATGTGAAGATCAGATGAACTAAAAGTCCCCACAGCGGGTGCTCGGGAAGCTCTACATCTCTTATAATGTGCAGGTTCTTGACCCACCCAGAGGGACTTGGACCTTGAGGAGAGGCTGAATTGGGCCAGGTAGCATGCGCAGGAGCAGACCACCCTTCTGAGGTCCAGCCCCACAGGCAGGAGCGGTTCCAAATCCCACAGGCCACTCACACTCGTCAAAGATGGCCTGTTCCAGGTGCCGTAGGAGTAGAGGTGGCCGAAAGAGGATCTCTCAAACCAGGAGTTCACATCAAGTTGGGGAAATGACCTCTGGCACTGGAGAGAGTCTGGGGCTGAGGGCACAGAAAAGTGAGAAGGCTCTGAGACAGGAGCAGAACCACTGGGATGGTCCAGGAGGAAATCTGGTTCCAACAGGGATGAAATGGTTTTTATCTGTGTGTTGGGTAGACAGCTTTGTCCTGGAACAGAAGCAGAAGGATTTTATATAAAGGTCCAGGCAGCTAGAGGCCTGGTCCGAAGTTGAAGAAGAAAAAATATGGAAACTCATATTTCCAGGCCCACCGTGGCCTTTCAGTTTTGGCTGCTCCATTTTCTAACAAGGGGATGGGCATTCCTGATCATAATCCCAGTGGTTTTTAACAAACAATCACTGAGAGGTGGTCACTGTTAGCCCCATGTGTCAGGAGAGGAAACTGAGGCTGAGGGATGTGGAGTGATCAGCCAGGGTCGCTCAGCTTCTGAAAGACAGGATTCATGCTAGACCCATCATACCCTGTCATAGATTCCCCATAAATCCTAACATGTTCCCAGGTGGGGCTGTGGGAGGTGATTGGATCATGGGGATGTGAAACTCATCAGTGGATTGGTCCGGTTGTTCGAGCTGAATGTGACCCTGGGAGGTGGAGCTTGGTTGGAGGAGGTGGGTAACTGGGGGCGTGGCTTGGAAGGGTGTCTCTCCCTCCCTCGCTGCTCCTCCCTCCACCCTCCCTGTGCTTCCTGGATGCCAAGGGATGAGCAGCTCTTCCTTCACCGTGACCCTCTGCTCTGCCATCCCTCCTAGGATCCAGCCAACTGTGGATTGAAACCTCTACAGTGTGCGAGCCGGATAAGCCTCTCCTCCTAAGTTATGGCTGTTGAGTATTGTGTCCCAGCAAGGACAAAGTGACTAAGATGCCAGAGGTCATGATTCCCCCACTGGCCACAGTGCCTGCACATCAGTAGATTCCACTGGACAGTGTGCTCCCTGCAAACTGCAGGCACTGGGAACTGTCCATTTCTGGCTACTGGCCACTCTCTGCCTGTCTCAGCTCCCAGGCAGGATGTGTCTAGTGGGTGGGAAGCGTGGAAACCCAAGAGCTCTTCCCAGCCTTGCCTGTGGGGAGGCAAACCCTGCCTCTGTGTATCAGCACAAGCCCCAGGGACCTGGCACAGCCTTGCGGTGACTCCTGTGACTTGGAGCGGGTGTCCCCATCTTACCGGGCCGGCACAGCTGCGCATTTCTGACTGCGAGGCACCCTGTCATTATCAATCATAGACTGGGCTCCGAGCATTCTGGCTACTTTGAGGCTGCAACTGAACTGCAGGCTGGGACACTTCACATGCTGAATAGTGTGATGCCGTGTTTAGTTCCACTGCAGGGTTTAGTTATCAACATTTCTTCTAAGCTCTTTGGTGGCAGGTCCTGTGTCTCTAAAACAGGGAAACTTTAGACATCTGTTTTTTAAAAAAAGGATGACCTGAAAGAGGGAGATGGGTTCTAGCAACTCAATCATAGCTCCCCCAGGCATGGGAGAAATAACCGAGGAGCTTCGGGACCAAAGTTGGAGTTCAAGGTACTTGATGAAATATAGCAAGGTGGCTGAGTCAAACAGCCAGTGCTGAGAAAGGCCTGGTCTGTCAGGTAAAAACCACTGCACAACAAACCATCTACAAACTGGCCTAAAATAACGGGCATGTGTTTAGCTTGGAAGTGCCTGTGAGAGAGCTGAGTCCTGCTGGTCTGGGGTGGGGTCTGGTTTATCTTGGCTGGGGGTCCTCAGAGGTCTGCAGTCAGCTTGTGAGCTGCCTAGGACTGGCTTTGAGTGGCCTCAGCTGCACTGGTCATTTATGTTTCGTGTGGCCTCCCTGACAACAGTCAGCCCAGAAGAAACCTCATGGTGAAGATAAAGGGCCAAAGGCACACAGGGTGCTCTGTGGGGTAGGCAGAGACTTTTGACTGTATATTCTTATTTTCTGTCATTTTTTCTCTTTGTGTGTGTGTGTGTGTGTGTGTGTGTGTGTGTGTGTGGTGGGTAATGGGGATGGAACACATTTACACTGAGCTGCATCCTCAGCCCCCTTTTAAAGTTTTTTAAAATTTTGAGACAGGGTCTCCTTTGTTGCCCAGGCTGGCCTTGCATTTGGGTTCCTCCTGCCTGAGTCTTGCAGAGTGCTGGGATTACAGGTGTGTACCACCATGCCTGACTTCTTGTTTTGTATTCTTGATATGTCCTGACATTTGAGGCCTTGATCCTGGACAGACTGCTTTTCCCAGGGCTAGCTCATACTTAGGGAGAGCAAATAACTCCCTGTGAGCACATCTTTGGTATATAAAACCGGAGCCCACATTTCTAATCATCTCATTTATCAAGTTCCCCCACACCAAGCCATATTTCCAATGCTCCAAATCACCCCAGGTCCAGCCACCAGCTATCCACTCTATGGCTTAGCACTTCCAGAAATGATCATGTTATAGAGTCCTAGGCTTGCTCAGAGTACGTGCCCTGCCTCACCCACTTCTTCTTGTGAAAACCCCACGGAAGGTTCTGGGCCACACTCTCCCCTCTCCTCCTCTTGCCTCCTGACCTGAGCCTCCATGCAGCCCTGCATAGGGGGCCAGGCCTGTTTGCAGGTTCTGTGGGCACACACCTCCTTCTTCATGACCACTATCCCTATTTCTGTGTCTCACCACATGTGATGAGACCAACCCTGGGTACACTTTCCCACAGCTGTCATGGTGGGCAGGCTGGTTTGGCCAGAGGGAGGTGATCTACTTTTAGACTGCTTTTGGCTTACTAACTGGATCCAAGAGGCAGTGGTTGGCCATTGCTTGGGAAACGCAGCTGGCTGCTTATGTTTTTGTAGAGTGTTTCCATGATCTCCTGACCTGAAGTCCTCCTGACACGCTGTGTACACTAACTGGTCAAGTTTGGGACTGAACATCTGGGGCCCAGGACAGGGTGCTGGGGTGTGTGTATGTAATTGGTTTCTCAAAAACACCCTCCTGTGGGTAAGTGACTGTCCTCCTGGTGCTGTGTGACCAGTCTGATCCACTGGGGGACAATGGAGCCATCTGAGTCGTTCAGGTGAAGTGTCTGGGGGCACTTGAGGATTCCTCTCCCCCTTCTCTCTGAGCTTTTCTGTATTCAGTTCAGCCTGTGTGGGGGAGCAGAGGGAAGCTCTCTATCCAGGCTCTCCTCAGTGGAAAGCTTTTGTGAAGTGGGTATAAGGGCTTCTTCCTTAGGCGGCCATGGCATCCACAGACCTTGTTAAGGTCATAGACTCTTCTACTGTTGTCTTGCTGCCGCTGTTGCCATTCATCTGACCTGGTGGAATATAATGTCTGTGTCCCTGGAGAGCAGCGGCTTGATGTTTAATAAAAGAGAGGAAAGGAAATGTTTCTGGGTCCCTTTAAAAACCCTAAGGAATGCAGGACATGGTGGTGCGTGCCTGTGATTCCAGAACTTGGGAGGCTGAGACAGGAGGATTGCTATGAGTTTAAGCCCAGCCTTGGCTACAAAAGCGAGTTCAAAGCCAGCCTGCATTGCATAGTGAGACCCTGTCTCAACCAAACCAAAGCAAACCAAACAAAGGAAACAAAACCCTCCAAAAAGAAAAAAAAAATCCTGAGGAATCCAGGCATGGTCATGTGTGTATGTAATCCCAGCACTCTGGGAGGCTGAGGCAGAAGGATTATAGTCAAGGACTCAAGTCCAGCTGGGGAATTTAGCCACTTAGGGAGACTGTGTCTCAGAATAAAGAATAAAACAAGATCTAAGGATGTGAAGACTTTGGGTTTTGGAAAAAAAGAGACATGATTCAAATAACAAAAATTTATAAAACATCTCATCAGTGTGCGTGGGCTTTCTTAAGCCTGCTGCTTTGAGTCACATACTCAGATTGTACTGAAGAGAAACAAAAAACACAAGAGTTTAAGACCAGAAAACATAATATGGAGAGGTAACTGACCATGCTGTGACGAGGGGCCTCCCAGTGGCAGAGCAGCAAGCCTTTTCCTTGCACCCACTTTCCCCATAGAGACCAGAGGTAGAAGCTAAAAAGCACAGCTTCAGGTAGCAAAATCCTAAAACAGAAAAGAAAAAAGAAGAAAGACACAGGGGAAAAATGGAAGTATGTAAATATAGGATATGTGTTAAATATAAAGGTAGATAAATAAATATAGCAATTAGACCCAGTCAAAAATCTAAAATTATCCAATAAATTATATCTACGTAATTATGTATAACATGAGTGCATTTACAACATTTACATTCCAAAAGAATTTGTTGGACAAAATGATGAGAAGGATGCTCATTGGCTTTCATGCCTTCTATAACTTGGGTTATAAATTAACTTCAGAATTTCCTAAAAGGCACCAAATACCAAAATTTCATGGATTCAGTCAATACGGAGGCACAAATTATATTTATGCTTGAGGAGGCCGCTAAGTTTAAACATTAAACTGTTAGGAAAGTAGCTACTTTAAAATAAAGAAGACTGTATGCCTCACTTTACCCCATCATCAGTACCCAGGGTCTTACAATATTTCACACTGGGCATACTCTAACATAATGAACAATGAATTGAAATTAAAAATAAGGCTTTGGCATTTCCACATCAGTTTGGTGAAATCATATCTCATGAATCCCTTCCCCTAGTTAAAATAGCCCAAGATAAATTAAAACAGGGTATTCAAGGATTAAAGTTTACCATTAATGAATAACTCAGCGATTATCTCCATCGCTCCTTCATTCAACAACCTAATTTCCCTATTTTTAATCTGGCAGAAATACAGAGTGGCTCAGGGTTGATCATTATGAACTTATTTTAATTTTATTTTATATTTGGAGACAGGATCTCACTCGGTAGTCCAAGCTGGGCTTGAACTCACTGTGTAGCCCAGGCTGGCCTCGAACTTGTGGCAATTCTCTTGCTTCAGCCTCCTGAGTGCTGGCATTACAGGTGTGCACCACCACGCCTAGCTATTACAACCTTAATGCTGTAGTCTATCTATTAGGTCTTCAATACTCAATATCAATACAATTACTGACTTTATACAATGAACACTCGGTGACTAGATGGAGCTCACAGATTTGGCTACTATGTTCTGTTTATTGCTTCTTCCCACAGCCTTTCTGCTATAATTTGCCTTCATCCCCAGGGGACTCAGTACGCCTTCTCCAGACTTCCTGTGAGGACCTCAGGGGCTTTGTCCCTGCACACAGTCTTTGCAGACAAGCTCTTCATTGCATCTGCTTTCCCAGGGGCATAGACCTGACATTACATTGATGACTCCCTTCTTCAAGGAGACTCCTAGAAAGATGTACGAGTCCAACAACTTTTAGTCCTTTGGGGATTCAGGTGGCAACACAGTCCTTGTTTACAAATAGTACTTCTAAATTAAAGCCTGCTGGTGCCCTCCTGAGTGCACTGAGAGCCATCTTCCCTAGAGACTTGGGTGACTGCTTCTCACACCCCTGGCATCTCCAGAGCACTGGCAACGGCCACAGATACCACTCCAGGCCTTCTCACGCAGGAAGCTGCCTCTTGCAACCTCACGCTATGCATCATCAAAACAACAGATTCCTGGCTGTCGAGGGACTCTCGGGAAAGCAGAGATCCTCAGATGGGCTTCAGGCCAAGGAAACCGCAGTCATGGATGTGGTGCAGCTGCTGAGCCCTGCTTAAAATAGGGGACCTCAAATCTGAATCCCTCTGGCGTCTTCCACCAGCAGGAGGAGTGGCTTTCTGCTCTTCCATCTCTTGCCAGATGATAGATCCCTCCCTCGGACTCCTTGGCTACTTGCAAAGTCTGTTGAGATGAGCCGAGAGAGTAGCAGGGGGAATTCATGGATTATGCCAGTGCCGCTGCTGACCATCATGACTGAAGTAGCTCTGTAGAATGTTGCTGTTTTTCAGTTCTTAGCTGGGATGCCCTTGATAAAGAATGGTACCCATGAAAAATGCATGTGGTCCAACTCCAGACACTCATCTTAGCACTGGAGACCCTGCCCAAACAGGGGTCCCCATCTTTAATTTATTATAAATTGTAGTATGAGACCTTAACATAACACTCTACTTCCTTGGGAGTTAGACATTACTCATAGTAAACAAGACTCACATTTTACTTTCCAAAATACACAGTAGTAGACTCTTGGAAAAGCATGTAATAGAATTTTCATGTGCCTGGTGGGTCCCATATAAGTTGTTTAATTGAAAGACATAATTTTTTTCTAAAGTAACTCTTTTTCCTTGTCCAGGACAACATGTGGACGTCTAGGTAAGTCTCTGTCTTGTCCTAGGTCTTAATAATTTTTTTCATCTTGTCCCCATCTCATAAAGTCTGATAGAATGCATAGTTTATCCTGGGGCCCGGTAGGCATAGATGATGCCAATATCCTGTTGACTTTTGGTCTCGGTATGATTGTTCTGGGTATTTTCATTGATTTATGATCTGGAGACTCAAGCTCCCCACATAAGTCATTGTTTTAAGCAAACATAGCAAGTTCAGAGATTTATTTCAATATGGGTGGATTTCCATAAAAAAAATTATCCCCCAAGTCCCACAGATTTTTGGTATATGCTAAAACTGCTGAGAGTGGGCACATCATTTCTTCTATGTTCTACAGGCTGAAGCAAGTCACAGGGCCAGCTCCTTTTCAGAAAGTTGTATTTTGAAGGGCAGAAGGCCAACAGGTTTTGGATTTACCAGCTGGAACTTACAAACTCATATTGAAAACTCAAATGGAAATGGAAAAGACCTAGCATAGCCAATGGCCAGCAAAAGAAGGATGTAGCTAGCATAATCAAAACAGTGTGACGCTGACCTAAATGTAGACAGATTCATATGAACAGATTAGAGTGTTCAGAAACAGACTCATACATATATAGACAGCTGACTTTTGACAAGGATCCAAATGCAACTCAGTAAGGGAAAGGGGTTTTTCAACAAATGGTGCCAGCATAATTGGATGTCTGTCTGCAAAAAGTGGGATTTTATTCCATACATTCCACCATATAAAAACTTAACTCAAAATGGATCACAGACTTCGAGATCCTAAAACTGTGAAATTTACATGATAAAACTGAGGAGAAAATCCTTGTTACCTTCTGTAGGTGAGTTCTCTTCAATATAACACCAAAGTATGATTCGCAAAAGAAAACATTGATAAATGGGTGTCATAGAACCTAAAAGCTTCCCTTTGAAAGACACTGTTAAGAGAATTAAAATATTGGGAAGGCATATATCTGATAAGACATTTATATTTAGAGTACATAGAGGGGGCTGGGGATATAGCTCAGTGGAATAAGCGCCTGCCTAGCAAGCACAGGGTCCTGAGTTCGATCCCCAGTACTGCCAAAAAAAAAAAAAATAGAGTACATAGAGAATTATCAAAACAAGCCACCAATAAAAAATAGGCAAAGGATTTGAACACTTCATCAAAAAAGCCTTATAAGTGGCAAATAAGGATGCACAAGGGATGAGGCTGAACGTCATTAGTTATTAGTGAATCACAAAGTAGAAACACGAGTCACCTTTATGAACATTTAAGGTGTTACAATGGCTAAAATTAAAAGAGATCATCTTAAATTTTGTTCAGGGTGGAGGAAGTAGAACTTTCATATACTACTGGTGGGAAAGTCACATAGTTCAGTTACTTTGGAGGACAGGGTGAGCATTTCATTAAGTTATTTTTTCTACTTTTTTGTTTTTAAATTTTAAAGAGAAAAAAGATAAATGTAACAGTGAAATCGTTACGTTTGTAGGACAGTTACAATAGTCGATACATTGTGTTTTGTTGTCTTCGCAGTAAATATCCAGAGTTCAAGATGTAGGCATGATATCTAATCCAAAAAAATATTAGCGTGAAACTTTCTTTTCAATGAACTAAGAGAAACTAGTTGTATAACTACCTTAACTATCTTGTGTATACATACATTTTTTTTCTTTTTAGCTTTCTTCCTTTCCGTTTTCTCCTATCACAGTTTGTCTTTTCTTTTGAAAAGTTTCCTCCCAATTCAAAATATACATTGCACATTTTGGATCTTACCTTCTCTTTCAGCTTCTCACACTAGCAAGACAATATGATGTTTACACATATGGGTCTGATTTATTTCAACTTGTGACTATGGTCTTGGGTTGCATCTATTTACCTGTAAAAGCCTCAAGTTTATCTTTCTTTATGGCTGACTAGTATTTTATTATCTAAAAGAAACCACATCTTTTTTATGCATTCCTCAGCTGATGGGCATTTGAGTTGTTCCAAGATTTAGCTATTACAAATTGTGCTGCTATAAAAATGGGGACACATACATCACTGTGGTATGATGTTTTTTTAATTCTTCTGGGAAAACACCCAGAAGAGGAATAGCTGGGTATAGCGGGACTGTTAATCCTAGTTCTTAGAGGAAACTCACGCTGATTTCCACAGTGGTTTCACCAGTCTACATTCCCTCCAACAGTGGAGAAGGGGTACTTTTCCTCATAGCCTATCCAGCATGTTATTGGTTGATTTTTTTTTTATGACAGCCATTCTTTCTTGGGTGAGATGGAATCTCAGTGTTATCTTAATGTACATCCCTTGAATAACCAGTGATGTTGAATATGTTTTCATGTATTTATTTTCTATTTGTATTTGTTCATCTGAGAAGTGCTTATTCATTTCAGATGCCCATTTTTGGATTGGGTCTTTATTTATTTATTATATTTTTTTAATTTTAAAAATTAAAAAAACTGACAAAACAATGATGACAAATCAAAAGAACACAAAAACAACAAAATGATACATGACCTCAAGACAAAATGATAGAAATTTACAATGGTTGCTATATTAATACTGTTATCTTCAACAAAGTTGCTCAGTCCATTAGACATAAGAATGTAAGATTGATCAAGCACTCAAAGACAGTAACAAGAAAAAAAAGATAATAAAAAAACACTGGAAATGATTCAGAGTGTCACCATACAAAATGGTGGGAGTTCAACAACGGTTCTTATACTGCATATTGTTTTCAGATCAGTCATTCTAATTATCAAATTAAAGCGTGTAAAATTGGTCAAGAAAAAAGAAAATGTTAAGCATGGACTGTTCCTCTCAATAAATTGCAGACATCAGCAATGCACCTATTCCAGCTATCCTTATATATACGTATAAATTTTGTTTTTCATTAAAAAACCAACGTAACAAAACAAATACATAAACAAAATAGCATAAAGAGCAATAAAAATGATACAGAATTTCAAAATATGGTGATAGCATATTAACAATGGTTGTTATACTACACAATGTCATCTTCAAAATGGTTGCACATATAACCAGATATAGGCATGCAAGATTGATCAAACAATTACACATTAACAGTTCCTTTCAATAAGCAAACAGATATTAGTAGTACAGTTATCTGAGCTATCCTGTGTGTGGGTCTATCTATCTATCTATACATATTTTTCCCTCTTCCTTCTTTCTTTTTCCCCTCCCCTCCTTCATCTTGGTTGCTCCTTTCTACTTGAGCAGTTTCTTTCCCCTTTCACAATATCTATTGTACCTTTCAGATTTTATTTATTCTTTCAGGTTCTTGTAGTAGGGAGGAAATACAATACGATGTTTACACATGTGAGTCTGATTTATTTCATTAATGAGTATGGTCTCTAGTTGCATCCATTTGTGTATAAAAGCCTCTAGTTTACCTTTCTTTAGAGCTGAGTAATACTCCATTGTATAAAAATACCACATCTTTTTAATTCATTCCTCAGTTGATGGACATTTGGGTTGTTTCCAAGATTTAGCTATTATAAATATTGCTGCTATAAACATAGGTGGATATATATCACTGTGGTATGATGTTTTCAGTTCTTCTGGAAAAATACACAGGGGAATAGCTGAGTTGAATGGGACCTCCAATCCTAGTTTATTGAGGAATATCCAGACTGATTTCCAAAGTGGTTGCACCAGTCTACCCTCCCACCAACAGTGGAGAAGAGTTCCTTTTACCCTATAGCCCCTCCAGCATTTGTTATGGGTTGATTTCTTGATAGCCATTCTTTCTGGGGTGAGATGGAATCTCAGTGTTGTTTTAATTTGCATTTCTCAAATAACTAATGACATTGAACATTTTTTCATGTATTTATTTGTCACTTGTATTTCTTCATGTGAGAAGTATAAATTCATCTCAGATGCCCATTTATACTTTGGGTCTTTGAATTTGGGGGACCTGATTTTTTAAATTCTTTATATGTTCTAGACAGGGGTCCTTTGTCTGAGGGACAGTTGGCTAAAATTTTTCCCCAATTTGTTGATTTTCTTTTCACCCTGTTGGTGATTTCTTTTGATGTGAAAAAACTTTTCAATAAGATGAGATCCCGTTTGTTGGTCCTTTGAAGTATTTCCCATGCAGTTTGGTTTTTGTTCATGCACTGTCCACCTATCCCTTTTTCTTCAAGATTTCCACCTACTTTCTCTTCCATTAGATCTAGTGCTTCTGTTTTAATATTTAGATCTTTAAGCCGTTTTGACTTTATTTTGGTGCATGGTGATAGGCTTGGTTCTAGTCTTAGTCTTTGGCATGTGGAAAGCCAGTTATTCCAGCAGCATTTATTAAAGAGGTTATCTTTCTTCAAGTGAACATGTTTGGCCCCTTTGTCAAAGATAAGGTGGCTAAGTATCTTTGTGGTGTGTCTGCATCTTCCAGTCTGTTTCATTGATTTTCAGGTCGTTTTTTGGCTAATACCATGCTGATTTTATCACAGTAGCTTTGTAGTGTAATTTCAAATCAGGGATTGTGATACCTCCTGCCTTGCCTTTATTGCCCAGGATTTCTTTTGCTATTCTGGGTCTCTTCTGGTTCGAGATAAATTTTAGGAATGTTTTTTCTAAGTCTGTGAGGTATGCCACTGATATTTTCGTTGAAATTGCATTGAATGTGTACAACAATATTGGGAGTATGGCCATTTTCACAATGTTGTTTCTTCCTCTTCAATCTCTTTTTTCAGAGTAGTGTAATTTTCACTGTATAGATATTTTACTTCTTTTGTTAGATTAATTCCTAACTACTTCAGTTTTTTTGGATGTTATTGTGAGAGGTATGGTTTTGCTTATTTCTCTCTCAATCTGTTTGTTGTTTGTGTATAGGAATGCTATTGATTTTTCAGTGTTGACTTTGTATCCAGCTATGCTACTGAGTTTGCTGATTAATTCTAGGAGTTTTTCACTGGCGTTTTTGGGGTCTTCTACGTACAGTATCATGTCATCTCTGAATAAAGATAATTTCACTTCTTCCTTTCTATCTTTATTCCTTTTATTTCTCTCTTGTCTAATTGCTCTGGCTAGGGTTTCCAGAACTATGTTTAATAGGAGTGGTGACAGTGGACATCCTTGTCTTGTTCCTGAATTTAAAGTGAAAGCTTTCCGTTCTTATCCATTTAGTATGATGCTGGCTGTTGGTTTGTCATAAATGGCTTAGATCAGATTGAGGTAAAGTAAATCTATGCCAATTTTCTGCAAGGTTTTTATCATGAATAAGTGCCGGACTTTATCAAAAGCTTTTCTGCATTTATTGAGATGATCATGTGATTCTTGTCTTTAGCTCTATTGATGTGGTGTATTATATTGATTGATTTGCATATATTGAACCATCCCTGAATTCCTGGGATAAAATCCCACCTGGTCATGGTGTATTATCTTCTTGATGATTATATGCATTCTATTAGCTAGTATTTTATTGAGAATTTTTGCATCTGTGTTCATTAGGGAGATTGGTCTATAGTTCTCTTTTTTGGTTAGTTCTTTTTCAGGATTTGGTACTAGGATAATACTTACCTCCACAAATGAGTTTGGGAGAATTGCTTCCCTTTCTATTTCTTTAAAGAGTTTGAGTAGAATTGGTATTAAATCTTCTCTAAATTTCTTGTGGAATTCAGCTGTGAATCCATCAGGACCTGGGATGTTTTTTCTGTTGGTGAGTTTTTTATTACATTTTCAATTTCATTTGCTGATACTGGGTTATTCAAGATTTTTTTTAAATTTTAAAAGTAAAAGAATGAAAACATTAGCAAACAGACACAAAGTAGCACAAGAACAGTACAAAAACTGAATTACAGATATGGTGACAGGGAATTAACAATGGTTGTTGTATTACATATTGATAACTTCAAAGTGTATGTTTAGGAAAACGTATATAGACATACAAGATTGATCAAACAACTAATCAATGACTGTTCCTTATAATAAAGCAACATGAGACAATAGTGCAACCATGTTAGCCATCCTATATATATATACAGATACATAGTAATCCCTTTCTTCCTTTTCTCCTTCCCCTCATCCCAGTTGCTCTTTACTTTTGAGCAGTTTCCTTTCATACCTCCTAATTTACATTCCCACTTTCAGGTTCTTACACTAATGATACAATACGCTGTTTGCACATGCACATCTGATTTATTTCACTTATGAGTATGGTCTCTAATTGTGACCATTTGCCTATAAAAGCCTCAAGTTTGTCTTTCTTGGTAGCTGAATAATATTCCATTATGTAAAAATGCCACAGTTTTTTTTTATCCAGTGTTCTGTGGATGGACATTTGTGTTGCTTCCACGATTTAGCTATTACAAATTGTGCTGCTATAAATATGGGTGCACATATATCACGGGGATGTGATGTTTTCAGATCTTCTGGGAAAATATCCAGAAGGGGAATAGCTGGGTTGAATGGGACCTCTAGACCTAGTTTGCTGAGGAATCTCCAAACTGATTTCCACAGTGGTTTCATCAGTCTGCATTCCCACCAGCAGTGCAGAAGAATTCCTATTTCTCCACAGCCTCACCAGCATTTGTTATTGGTTGATTTCTTAATGCTGACCAATCTTACTGGGGTGAGATGAAATCTCAACGTTGTTTAAATTTGCATTTCTTGAATGGCTAATGATGTAGAATATTTTCTCATATATTTATTTGCCATTTGTATTTATTTATCTGAGAAGTGTGTATTCATCTCAGATGCCCATTTCTGGATTGGGTCTTTGAATTTGGACAGGTTCATGTGTTTTAACTCTTCGTATGTTCTAGATAGAAGACCTTTGTCCAGTGGACCAACAGCTAGGATATTTTCCCAATTTGTGGGTTTTCTTTTTACTCTGCTGCTGATTTCTTTAGATGTGCAAAAACTTTTCAGTAAGATGAGGTCCCAGTTATTGATTCTTTGAAGTGTTTCCCTTGCAGTTTGATTTTTGTTCGTGAACTCTGCCTACTCCTATGTCTTCAAGAATTTTTACCTATCTTCTCTTCCAATAGATTTAGTGTTTCTGTTTTAATATTGAGATCTGTGATCCATTTTGACTTGAGTTTGGTGCATGGTGATAGACTTGGGTCTATTTTCAGTCTTCTGCAAGAGGCAAGCCAATTTTTCCTGCAGCATTTATTAAAGAGCAGCATTTATTTCTTCCAGCGAGCTTGACTGGCCCCTTTGTCAAATATTAGGTGGCTGTGTGTGTTTGTGGTTGTGGTTGTGTCTTCCAGTCTGTTCCATTGATCCTCAGGTCTGTTTTTTAGCCAGTACCACGTTGATTTTATTATAGCAGCTTTGTAGTATAATTTCAGGTCAGGGATTGTGATTCCACCTGACTTGTCCTTGTTGTCCAGGGTTGCTTTTGCTATTCTGGGTCTCTTCTGGTTCCAGATGAATTTAAGGAATGTTTTCTCTAGATCTGTGAGGTATGCTAATGGTAGTTTAATAGGAATTGCATTGAATCTGTACAACAATTTTGGTAGTGTGGCCATTTTCACAATGTTGGTTCTTCCTAACCATGAGCATGGAATGCTTTTCCACTTATTGAAATCCTTTTTGATCTCTTTTTTCAGAGTACTGTAGTTTTCTTTGAATAGATCTTTTACTTCTTTTGTTAGATTGATTCCTAAATATTTCAGTTTCTTGTGTGCTATTGTAAAATGTATGGTTTCCTTAATTTCTCTCTCAGTCTGCTTGTTGTTTGTGTATAGGAATGCTACTGATTTTTGGGTGTTAATTTTGTATCCAGGGGGGCTGGGGATATAGCTCAGTGGAATAAGTGCTTGCCTAGCAAGCACAGGGTCCTGAGTTCGATCCCCAGTACTACAAAAAAAAAAAAATAAGAAATTTTGTATCCAGTTACACTGCTGAATTTGTCAATTAATTCCAGGAGTCTTCTTGTGGAGTTTTTGGGGTCTTCCATGTAAAGTATCATGTCATCTGCAAATAGTGATAGTTTTACTTCTCCCTTTCCTATCCTTATTCCTTTTGTTTCTCTATCTTGTCTAATTGCTCTGGGTAGTGCTTCCAGAACTATGTTGAGTAGTAGTGGTGACAGTGGACATTCTTGTCTTGTTCCTGAATTTAATGTGAAAGCTTTCAGTTTTTGTCCATTTAGTATGATGTTGGCTGTTGGTTTGTCATAGATGGCTTTGATCAGATTGAGGTAAAGGCCATCTATTCCTATTTTTTCTAGGGTTTTTGACATGAATGCATGTTGGACTTTATCGAAAGCTTTTTCCACATCTATTGAGATGATCATGTGGTTTTTGTCTTTGGCTCTATTGATATGGTATATTACATTAATTGATTTGCAAATATTGAACCATCCCTGCATTCCTGGAATGAATCCAACCTGGTCATGGTGTATAATTTTCCTTATGATTCTCTGCATTCTATTTGCTAGTATTTTATTGAGTATCTTTGCATCCATGTTCATTAGGGAGATTGGTCTATAGTTCTCTTTCTTGGTTGGGTCCTTCTCTGGTTTTGGTATTGGTATAATACTTGCCTCCAGAAATGAGTTAGGGAGAATTGCTTCGTTTTCAATTTCACTGAAGAGTTTGAGGAGTGTTGGCATTAAATCTTCTCTGAATGTTTTATAAAATTCTGCTGTGAATCCATCAGGGCCTGGGCTTTTTTTGTTGGTAACTTTTAAATGACATTTTCAAATTCATTAATTTATTGGGTTGTTCAGGATTTTTATATCTTCCTAGCTCAACTTTTGTAACTCATACATTTCTAGGAATCTGTCCATTTCTTCTGAGTTTTCTATCCTATGGGAGTAAAGATTCTCAAAGTAGGTATTAATGATGCTTTGAATTTCTGTAGGATCTGTAGTGATTTCATCCTTTTCATACCTTATTGCATGAGTTTGGGTTCTTTCCTTTCCTTTTTTGATAAGGTTGGCTAGGGGTTTATCAATTTTATTTATTCTTTCAAAGAACCAACTCTTTGCTTCACTTATTTTTTGTAGTTTTCTTCATCTCAATTGCATTAATTTCTGCCCTGAGCTTTATAATCTCCCTTCTTTGGGCTCTGGGCTTGACTTGTTCTTTTTTTTTTAAAGTTTGAGGTGCAGCATTAGGCTATTTATTTGCTCTCTTTTTGTTTTCTTTATGTGTGAGTTCATTGCTATAAATTTCCCTCTGATGACTGCTTTCATTGCATCCGACAGATTCCTGTAGTTTGTAATTGCATTTTCATTTGTTTGTAGGTATTTTTCAATTTCTTCTTTAATTTCATCTGTGACCCATTGGTTATTCAGGAGGTTGTTGTCTAATTTCCAAGTGTTTATGGAGTTTTTGGAGTTCCCTTTGTCATTACTTTCCAGTTTTATTGCACTGTGGTCAGATAATATGCATGGCATAATTTCAGTTCTTTTGCATTTAGGTAGGTATGCTCTATGGGCTAGAATGTGGTCTATTTTAGAGAAAGTCCCATGTGTAGCTGAGAAAAATGTGTATTCTGATGTTGTGGGGTGAAACACTCTGTATACATTTTCTAAGTTCATTTGTTCACACATTTGGTTCAGGTCTGTTATATCTTTGCTGAGTTTTAGTCCAGTTGAATTGTCTCTTTGCGTCAAAGGGGTTTTTAGGTCTCCTATTACAATAGTGTTGTTGATTATTTGGCTTTTTATGCCTGTTAAGATTTGCCTTATATAGTTTGGTGCTCCAGCATTTGGAGCATACATGTTTAGGATTGTTATCTCTTCCTCTTGTAGCTTTCCCCTAACTAGTACATAGTGGCCTTCTTTGTTTCTTTTGATTGTTTTCGGTTTGAAGTTTATATTGTCTACAAACATAATAGCTACCCCTGCTTTTTTCTGGGAACCTGTTGCATGAAGAATTATTTTCCCTCCTTTTACTTTCAGTTTGTGGATTTCCTTTTGAGTAAAGTGTGTTTCCTGTATATGGCGTATTGTGGGATTTTGTCTCTTAATCCACTCTGCCAGTCTGTTTCTTTTGATTGGTGAATTGAGGCCATTTACATTAATGGTTATAACTGTTATATGTTGGCTTATTCTTGTCATGCTGTTTACTTGCTGTTGCTTTCCTACTTTTGCTATCTCTTTAATTGCTTGTTCTGCTTAAGGGTTCCTTTCTATTGTTGTTCTTGAGATTGTGGTGTCTTTTTTCTCTGTCTAAAATATCTTTTAGTATTTTTTGTAATGTTGGTTTGGCACTCATGAAGTTTTTCAGTTGTTCTTTGTCGTGGAAATATTTTATTTCCCCATTAAATTTGAAGAATAGTTTTGGAGGATACATCAGTCTGGGTTGGAAGCTGTTTTGTCTCAGAATCTGTAATACCTCACTCCAAGCTCTTCTTGATTTCATGGTTTCTGTTGAGAAGTCTGCTGTGATTCTGATGGGCTTTACTTTATAAGTGATCTGTTTCTTTCCTCTAGCGGCTTTTAGTATTGTGTTGTTTTGCTGGATGTCTGGGCTCTTTGACTATTATATATCTGGGTGTGGTTTTATTTGGGGTGTGGCTCATTGGAGTTCTATATGCCTCGTTTAACTGCACATCAGTATCTTTATCTTTTACTGTACTTGGGAAATTTTCTGCTATTATTTCTGCAAATATTCTTTTTATGTCATTTGTGTTGCCTCCTGCTGTTTCACTGATTCCTATTATGCAGACATTATTTCTCTTCGCTTCGGTTTGCAGCTGTTGGATTGATTTTTCCTGGTTCCTTGATGACTTTAAGAGATCCTTCCTCTCACAATCGTTAGCTTTCATGCTGTCTTCAAGATCTGAAATTCTATCTTTGGCTTTATTCAAGCAGTTTTGCAAGCTTTTAATGGAAGTTTTCACTTCCCGGAAATCTCTTTCAGTCTGTTTCATGTGTTCTAATTCATTCCTAAATTGCTCATGTAACATTTCCCTTTGTTCCTTTGATCTTCTAGTTCTTTATCTGTTTCTTCTCTGTATGTGTGGAGCATTTCTTCCATTATTATTTTCATTTCATTTTTTGCCTGAGAGATTATTTCTGAATTAATCTCTTCTGTGACCTGATGGAGTTGTTTCTTTACTTCAGATGTGATCATTTCAGAAATTTTAGGTATGTGGATTCCTAGTTCTCCTATGTCATTGTCTCCTGTACTTGTTCTGGGTGGAGTTGTGTTCTGAGACTGCATTTTGCTCTTATGTCTTGTCATTTTGGATGTCAGATGACAAGTGCTGAGCTACAAACTACCCGGGCAGCTCACAAAGGACTCTAGGGACCCTAGTTGACCTGGTTGTCAAACTAATCCCAAAGTGGTAGCAGATCATGGACCACTGGACCCAGGAACCCCAGGCAATTGTTGGGGTGCATGGCTCAGACCACGCCTGTGATGGTGGGGGATTGTTGGGCTTTGGTACCAGGGTCTCCAGTCCATGGGCAGGAAGTGTGTGGGCCTCAGCCTTGAAGCCAATGGTGGTTAGGCAGGGGCTGCTGCTTCGGGATCCTCAGGTAGCTGGTCAGAGGAGGGCAGGCCTCTCCTCCCAACCCCAAGGACCACAGAGCCTGAGGCTGTTTCCACACTGCAGGCCTCAACTACCAACAGGGACGGGCCCTCCCAGTCCAAGCTCCTTCCTAACTTGAAGGCGTGGAGCAGAGCACAAGTGCAGGCCTTAGCTGAGAAGAGTTCAGCACAAATGCTGTTCAGGTGGCACCCCAGGCCAGGCTCCCTCCCTGGCAGAAGGTCCGGCCTATTCAAGACTTTTATATTTTTTTCCTTCAGCTTTGGTAATTCATATGTATCTAGGAATCTGTCCATTCCCTGTGCATTTTCCATCCAATGAGAGTAAAGATTTTCAAAGTAGGTATTGATGATCTTCTGAATTTTTATAGGATCTGTAGTCACATCACCCCTATCATTCCTTACTGCATGGATTTGAGTTCTTTCTTTCATTTTTTGAATAAGGTTGGCCAACGGTTTAAGAATTTTTATTTTTTTCAAAAAAACAACTCTGATTCATTAATTCTTTGTATTGTTTTCTTACTTTCAATTGCATTAATTTCCACTCTGATCTTTACAATTTCCTCCCTTCTTTGGGCTTTGGGATTATTTGGCTCTTCTTTTTGTAAAAGTTTGAGGTGTGATATAAGGTTGTTTATTTGTGTTTGTTCTGTTTTCCTAGTGTGGGAATCCACTGCTATAAATTTCCCTCTGAGCACTACTTTCATTGCATCCCACGGGCTCTGGTAGTTTATATCTGCATTTTTGTTTGATTGTAAATAGTGTTTAATTTCTACTTTAATTTCTTCTGTGACCCAGTGGTTGTTCAGTAGGGTGTTATTTAATTTCCATATGTTTATGGAGCTTTTGCAATTTCTTTTATCATTTATTTCCTGTTTCATTGCATTATGGTCTGATAATATGCATGGGATAATTTTAATTTCTTTGTATTTACTTAAGCATATTCTGTGTGCTAGCATGTGATCTATTTTAGATTATCTCGCATGTGCAACTGAGAAGAATGTGTATTCTAACGTTGATGGATGGAATCCTCTGTAAAGGTCTACTAAGTCCATTTGTTCACATATTTGGTTTAGTTCTGTTATTTCTTTGCTAATTTTTTGTCTAGTTGATGTATCTCTGTGACAATGGGTTGTTAAAATCTGTTATAATTGTGTTATTATTTATTTGATTTTTCATATCTGTTAAAATTTGCCTTATATAATTGGGTGCTCCTACATTTGGTGCATATATATTTTTGATTGTTATCTCTTGCTCTTACAGTTTTCCCTTAACAAGAATATAGTGACCTTCTTTATCTCTTTTGATCATTGTTAGTTTGAAGCTCACCTTGTCTGCAAACAGAATAGCTACTCTTGCTTTTTTCTAAGTTTCTGTCACATGGAATATTGTTTTCCATCCTTTGACTTTCAGTTTATGGATTTCTTTTTGAGTTAAATGTGTTTCTTGTATACAGTATATTGTTGGATTTTGTTTCTTGATCCACTCTGCCAGTCTGTTTCTTTGATTGGTGAATTGAGGACATTTACATTAATGCTTATTAATGATATATATTGACTTATCTTGTCATGTTATTTTCACACTTTTGGTTCTGTACTTTCCCTCCTCTGTTTAATTGTTTACCTTGCTTGGTAGTTGTTTTCTATTGCTGGTCTTGAGATTGTGGTAATTTTTATCTCTTTGTAGAATATCTTTCAGTACTCTTTGTAGGATTGGTTTGGCACTCATGAATTTCTTCAGTTGATCTTTGTCATGGAAGTATCTTAACTTCTCAATCAACTTTGAAAGATAGCTTTGCAGGGTACAACAATCTAGGTTGGAAGTTGTTTTCTTACAGGACCTGAAATACTTCACTCCAAGCTCTTCTTGATTTGATGATCTGTGTTGGTGCTTTTATATTTTTAACGTTAGATAGCCTTATCACTGTTATCAAGGCTTTCTCCGGCGCAGTGGAAGAAGGTGGAGCATGAATTTGCACTCCTCCGCAGGAACTGCCTTCCTGGGGCTGTGGAGGAAGGAAGGAGATTGGACTTATACTGCTCTTGCTGGCAGTGCTGTCTCTCTCTCTCTTTTTTTTTTTTCTTTTTCTTTTGAGATAGGCTCTTACTATGTAGCCCAGACTGACCTCCAGCTCACTGTGAATCTCAGCGTCCCAGGTACTCAATTTCATAAAAAGGTTAGACAAATATCTACCATATGAGCTAGCCTTTCCACTCATTATTTACCCAAGGGGAAGCAAAAGCTCAGAGCAATGTTAACTATAAAAGACTCAAGTTGAAACTACCCAAGTGTCTATCAGCAGGTAAATGGATGATACTTTTTGCACATACATGTAACAGGGTACTATTCAGTAATAAAATAGCATTGATAAATGCAATGTCATGGATGTATCTCAAAATAAATGCATTGAAGTCAGACACAAAGGACAACATTTTGGTGTGATTCCAATTCCATACAATTCTAAAAATGCAAACTCACTTATAATGTCAGAAAGCAGACCTATGATAGTCTGGGGATGAGGGCTGGGGAAGGCATGGAAAGATAGGAGAGAGCAATTACCAAGGCGCAGGACAGGGAATTCTTGGGAATGAGGGGTATATTCATGATCTTGATTGTGGCGATGGTTTCATGGATGTATACTTATGTCAAAATGAGTCAAACTGTACATTGTATATACGTGTGCTTTGCTTTATGTCAATTATACAGAGGTTTTAAAGTGATAGTACTACTCAGATAGCCAGCTGCATGTCAGATTTCTGACCAGAATCATATGGTCAGGGTGGAATGTAGAGAAGAATTTATTCCATTGTCCAAGCATAACCCCATGTTGGATGGATTGCTCTTCATTCTGAAGGGGTCAGCAAAAAACCGAGACAAGTGGTCTAGTGCACTGGTGGGTCTTTGGGACAGACAGGACTCAGCTGGGTCCTGCCCTGGAAAACTGCACTAGACAGTGCAAAAGTGAGAGGAGGTCCAAGGGACTATTTAAGGGGGACTACTGACAGGGTGGGACTGACTGTAGAGTCCTGGAAGCAAAGTTGCCACAGAGAAGATACCAGTACCAGCAAATGCAGCAAGGACTGCCAGGAGGCAGAGAAAGTAGATGTCCTCCTGTGGCCCTTTCCAACAGTCCAAGCAGCCCAGACATGGAAAGGACTGCTTCTGGAGGTGCTGAGCTCCCCATCGAGGGGAGTGTGCAAGCAAGAGTTGGAGATGTAATAGCGAAGGGCTCAGCCTTTGGCAACAGACAGACCTGGATTTGAATTGCAACTTGAATGTTTCAGGGCGACGTTCTTATCCTAGCAGTCTCAGTTTCCTCATCTGAGAAGTGCGTCAGAGTTCACCCAACTTATTGGGCTATTATGAGACAAATCAAGTAACACATGTGAATCACTGACATGTAGGGTGCGGCACAGATTAGATCCCAGGCTGGGAGCTGCTGTCATTGCCTTTTATTTTTATTGTGAGGTTTCTCTTATCAGATAAAGGCTTAGCTGTCACATCTTATCAGTACTCTGAGTATCCCTGGACTTATCCCTGTCATTTATCTCTGTCCCTCTTGTGTTGTCCCCTTGAGACTCCCTCTTCCTCTGGTAATGGTCTAGGCTGAGTCATAGTCCCCACCTGTTCTGCCTGTTTCCATGAGCTGTAACATTGAGACCTCCCAGGTGTCCTTGCTTACGCTGCCCAAATTCTTGTGGGGATGACCCAGTCACACTACCAGGGGCTCTGGGACGCACACAGGCACAAATACAATAACAGACTTTGGGGAGCAGAGACCCTTTCAGGGAAGACCTGAGAGTGTGTCCTCCATGGACCACATGGGTCTGGCTGACCATCTTCCACAAACTCCAGAATAAACTCAATTTCAGGCAGAGGAAAAAAAAAAAAAAACAGGTTCACAACTCTTGCTGTAAATATGGCTCCAGGGCTCCCTGAAGAGCAGCCAGGCAGAATTTTATCATTTCCGGGTCTTCAGCAAAGGCCTCCCAGTGAGCCACGGGCCACTTAGCACTTGTTAATGGATCTAAGTTCCACAGACTTTAAGTGTTTTCTTGGAACTGATCTTCCCTGTGAAAAATATGCTTTGGAGACATGAAATAACCATCAGAGAGCCTTAAATAAATTACACTTTATCAAGTGGAGGAAAACACCACACTTGGAACCTGCGCCAGGAGAAAACCAAGGCTGTCTCACACCAAGACAGGAAGATGTGTGTACCAGTGTCTCTGATCTCCTGCATTTGGTCACAGTGGCTACATCTGTACTCTCCAGGGTGGTGTTATGTCTGAGATCACTGTCTCCCTGTGTGTGTGCGTGTGTGCGTGTGCGTGTGCGTGTGCGTGTGCGTGTGTGTGTGTGTGTGTCTGCGTGAGACATTTCCTGCTTCTGTCCTCACCCCAGCTCTGCCCCTGTCTGGGAGAAGCAGTGTCTGGTTTGTTCTTTTCCCTACTAGAGTGGCTGTGCCTGGAGAAGGGGATTGGGAAGGATCCTCCTACCTCTTCATCTCCCCCTGGGCTCATCTGCAAAAGCAGCACTGTGCAAAAGTGGGCACAGGGCTCCAACTCACAGGGAATGTGGCCATGGAGATCTCACCAGAGATAGGAAAATGAAGACAAGGTCCCACTATGTCCACAAAAAGCCCAAGGAGGGGATTAGATCATTCAGCTCCTCAGTCAGCCAGTGTTCCCTAGGGTCTGTCTGTACCCTGCTTGCTGTTGGGCCAGAGGTTTGGGAAGGATGAGCCCTTGTCCTGGCCCACACACCACACATAGTAAAGATCGGGAAGATAGCCCGAGGACCGAGGTCACAGGTCCTGGAGCATCAGAGCTGGGTGGGCCTCACTCACAGAGCTGGGCCCGAGCTCAATAGGCAGGGCTCACACGGGGAGCCATCAGAGCCCTGCTGGACAGCAACCAGCAAGTGGTACCAGGGATGAGGGGAGGGTCAGCAGCTATCATGCAGGTGGCAGCAGGGCCATCTTCTGAGAGAAGGTGGGGAGAGACCTTTCCCATAGGATGACCAGAGGGAGGCACACAGAGGTCCCTGTGTAGCCCCCAGGCATTTTTGAAAGAGCTGTAGTGCCATGCAGGAAAAGTGGTAGGTGGACAGCAACTATGCACCAAGGAGTGGGGCTGGAGAGCGTGCTAGTTATAGCTGGTGAGCAGGACCCACAGAGGGGCCTAGCCCTCTGCCTTCTGACAGGCGTTCCTCCAGCCGGGCTGCACAGAGCCTGCCAGTGGCAGGGAGCTGGCTGCTCACAGATGTCCCTCAGTGGTCTGGGTTTGGACTGGGAGAGAGAAGAGACGGAACCCTGCTTACTAGCACCTCCTGGGAGCTGGCGCACTGGACCCACGGTCTCACTTAACCTTCGCACCACTCCTCCAGGAGAATGGTGTGGCTGTGTGTGAGAAGGTGGAGGCTTGGGGTAAAGGAGGCCGGGGAAGGCAGCAGAGACTCCAGAGCTTGTGGGATTAGATGTATCTGCCCTGGAATTTTGGGCATGCACAGGAGGGGCCCCAAGATGCTCAGCTTTTAACAGCATCCCAAGATGCTGCTGCTGGTCCAAAGACCACACATTCACAAGCAAGGTCTGTCGGAGGTCATGTTCTTCATGCATCTATTTAGCAAGCATTTCCACAGGTCTTGCTTTCTGGGTGTCTTGCAGTGGGCACAGAGGTGAACAAGAAGGCTCAGCCCTGCCTTAATGGAGCTCCCATTCCAGCCAAGAACACAGACATAGCTAAACTGTGGAGGTGTGTGTGTGTGTGTGTGTGTGTGTGTGTGTGTGTGTGTTGCAGTTCATCAATGGAAAACTGAATTCTATAGAGTGAAAGGAGATCCCCCTTTTACAAATGATAAGTTTGGGATTTAGAGAAGGCAAAACTGTTCTGAATGGGCCAGAAAGTAGGTGGCAGCATAGGCTGCAAACCGTTCAGTTTTTCTGGGCACCCCTGAACTGTTACTACCTAGAGCTGTTCCCCTGTCTCCCAGGCAAAGGTCTAGGGGAGCGTTGGGTGAATCGAGGTGCTCTTTTGCCAGAACTCTTCTTTCAGGGTGTGCGGAAGGGATGAAAAGAGGAAAATGGAGGGAGGGGACATGTGCAGATGGGCTCAGAAGTTGGGGTTCATCTTGCAGGGCCTGTGTCAGAGGCTGGTCCCATTAGGGCTGGTGCTAGAGGATCGTTCCCCAGTGGTGCCCAGGGAGTGTGCATGCCAGGTCCAGGAAAGCTGAACCCCACAGCTAGGGAAGAGCGAGTGTGCCCTTAAGGTAGTTGCTTGACCTCTGGGTCTCTGTTGCCTTGTCTTAAAGCAAGAGGGCATGGCGTGTGTGTCCTCCTAACTCTGAAACAGAGGCTTCTGGAGTTTGGGCACTAGGAGTTGCAACCTCACTGGATTACTGGGAAGAGGAAATGAGATGAGCCAAGCTCCAGAAACATTAGGAGCTTTTCCTCCTCTTTGTGGTTTAATGTAAACAGTAGTACCTGGGCTCATCTCAGGAGCTGGGAGTCCTGAGAGACCTTGGGATACCTGAGTGTCCCTAATGTCCCCTGGGACCACTGGGGCTGGGTTTCCAGGGCTAAGAGTGGCCCGGTGCCATCTGTCCCTCCTCCACTCTGGGGCTGCCTGGGCTGTGGGTTGACTCCTTTGCCTCAAATTGTTCTGTTCTCTACCGTTAACTCCAGACCCCTGGTTCTACCTGGCTCCTCTCTGGACAGCAACTTTCTGTAGAGGACCACACTCTGCCTCCCTCACCGCGAAGGCGCAACCCCTGTGGAGCTGGGGAGGTGTGGGGTTTGCTGTTCCCCCTGCTGGAGGCCACTGATGCCCCTGAGGGGATTCCACACTTCCATGCTCCAGGAAGATGAGAGTCCTGCGTTTGATACAGGGCTCTGTGCTCACTCGAGGATGGGATCTCTCTTTGAAGGTAACAAGCAGGAGGAAGGGAAATGGTGAAGAGTAGCAGGAGCCCCGGGCGCCAGGTAAGAGGCTGAGCTCAGAGCTCCCCCGCTGCAGGTAAAGGGCTGCAGTCTATACTTCCCTCTGAGGGGTGTGGGGTACAGAGCCCTGGAAGAGGAGCCTGGCTCCACTTCTTCCCACGGTGTGACTTTGGGTAAGATGCCTCCCCTCTCTGGGCCTGTTTTCTCCTCTATAGATGGGGGTCGGTGATTCAGTCAGGCCCTGCTTCCCAGGGTAGTTGTGGAACCCTAGAAGGTGCTCAAGTGGACACTAGGAGGGCGGGGGAGTGAGGGAAGCGGTCGCAGCGGGGCAGGGGCGGCAGCAGTCATGGTCTGTGATTTACACCCAGGCTCTGAGTTCTGTTCAGCAAGTTCCTTAATTCCTCCAGGTCCCAGCCCCCTCTTTGGGAAAATGGGTTTACAGCAGACCTTTCTTTCACTCCCGAGAATTGCTGCGACGGCGCACAGGAAGCCCCAACCAACAGTGGGAGCCATCTGCCTGGTGTCTAATGCACAGCAATGCAGGGTGTGTTTCTGCTCCCGCCCTCCACGGACTCTGACCCTGCCCTGGCCATCAATGTCTGCAGAGCCTGGCTCACCCTGGTGTGACCATTTTGCATCAAAACAATCATCTCTTCTTGGGAGTGGTCTGTGGGAGGGAGAGGTGTTACTTGTGCCTGAAGTTGGATGTCTTTTCTCAAAGGAATGCTGCTATTGTTTATGGCGAAGAGTGCCGTAGCTACTAGAGTTTCAGGATGGACTGACCCGGGTTTACAACTGTTTTGTGACGAAATATGTTCCAAGTTGCAAACAGCTTAGGTGTGGGCTCAAGTCTTCGCCCAAGTTGGCATACTTTCCATAATGCCACTGTGAGATCTGTGGTGAGCCCAGAGCTTATTTTTTTTCCCAACATATATTTATTTTATTATTTAAGTTACCCCAGAGGCTGCACCCACCCTGTGACCAGTGCGGAAATCAATCTGTGCACTTTTCTAGCCAAAGTCCTTGGCTCCGAGAGAGCACAAGAGCCCATGGATTTAGGGAGATGCTGTGGGCTCATAATGGAGCTTCTCGGCAGGAGACTCCCACTTGCTGTAACTGTGAGTTCATAGACTTCAGCCACTGTACCAGCTCGGGTGGAGCCTGTGGGTGAAGACGGTAAATGTGAAGAAGTGCGGACAACTCAGGTCTTGGTAACATCCCTAGAGGACCCTTCAAGCCACTTCTGGAGCCAACTTTGTCCCCCAAATTTCCATTACATGAATCAACAGATTCCTTTTTGCTTAAGCAAATTCGAATTGGATTTTCTGGCGTGTGCCAGAGATAAAATTCTAAATAAGTCACAGGCCCACATAAGGATCAGCAAAGTAGGAGAGGTCTTATCAGAAGCCCACAGGACCCCCTCAAACCTCAGGTGTAAAAATAATAGTCAATTGTCCTGAGGACTAAATATTATGGGAAAGAGATTCCACTGATCTCTCTCAGCATCCACCTCTGATTCCCTGCTGCATGGGAAGGGCTGCTCATTCTCTTTTCCTTTGGTCTTCTCTCCCTGTAGCCTGGCTTCTCTGCTCATATCTGACTCACCAAAGCCACACCCAAATGGTGACATCTGTCGCTGAACCGCATGTGGTCCTGGCTGGCTCTTGTTGGCTCAGTAACTCTCTCTTGTTCTAAACTGAGAGGCCCTGGAGAGAAGTCTGGTGTTTGTCTGATGGGTCAGGAGGGATGGACCATGAGGAAATCCTCTTTTCTAAAAAGACAGGGGTTATAGGTCTTAGTTTGTGATAAGGCAATCCAAGTTCAAAGAGTTGTTCAAAGTCATCAGCCAATGAGCTGTTCATGATTTATGTTTGAGAGTTGGCTGGACTCCAAACCCCAACTCCAACCCCTGCTGCTTTCTTTCTTTCTCTCTCATCTGCTCCTCTCACCTGCCACTTCCTACTGGGGCAATTGGAATGGGAAATGCGAAGAGAATTTCCCTGGGGGAAAGATCACGGAATGTCCCTGAGGTCGCACAGGTGAGGCTCTCTTCTGCCTATGGGTAGCTGGGCCTGAGCAGACCTGCCAAGCCCTGCACCTGGAGAAGGGTTGCCTGGGGAAGCCACGCTCTTGATTTCATGTGCAATTAAACTTCTGCTACAGTCACTGTGTTACCCAAATGACTACCTAGTGGCCTTGAATTTTTGCCTCCACCTAGCCATCCCACTGTGGAGATCTTCATCTAAAACCTTTCCACCTCCCTAAGTCAGTTTCCATAACAAGCCATCTTGTGATCGCTGCAGAGCCTGAAGTGGAGCAGGCCTCTCTACAGACACAGGGCACTGTGACTGTCACCACCCAAGCCACTGGGGGTAGGACTGGGGTTCCACACAGTGTGTGCTAGCCAGATGGTCATGGCCTCTGCATCCAGGAGACAGTCTCTGATCTTAACTAGGCAGGATCAATGAGGTGATTCCTGTAAATGACCAGGAGGAGTTTATAAGGGGCCACAGCTGGGAACATACCTGGAGGTCACAGAAAACCACATCTGCACAGTCTGGGGCAGCGGAGGGAGCAGATATGTGTGTGTCATTCAGGGGCCCCTTGGGGTTCCTTGGGGTCACGTGGGTGACTTGGGGGATGACTTCATCCTCAGCTCCTCAGTCTCCTCACTAGAAGGCAGAGCTGATGAACTGTGCATGACAAGGTGGCTATGAGGTCCTAACTGGGTCCCCAGGTAGCTCACAGAGTAACCCAGCTCATGGCAGAGTGCGGAGGAAACCACAGAGCCTGTCCACGTTCTCTCTTCATCTGCACTGCAGGACTTGCCCATGGGGAGGAACTGAGAGGACCCAGCTGGGGCCTGGGGGAGTTCAATGTGACGGAGACGCTGGGAGCAGGCGAGGACCCTCCCTGAGGGGCTGGCTTACCACTGACTATGGAGAATCGTGAGGGAGGGAAGGAGAAAGACAGGTGCAGAGAACCTAATTCTTGGAGGATAAGACAGCAGAGTAGAAAAAAGCAGCTCAGCATCAGGAGATATGAGCCCAACTCCTAAACCACTGTGTTACTTCA
>PVLD010016170.1:0-45894 GCA_004027595.1 Dinomys branickii | reverse complement strand
AACATGTACCTGACCAAATTCAAAGACCCAATCCAGAAATGGGCATCTGAGATGAATACACACTTCTCAGATAAAGAAATACAAATGGCAAATAAATATATGAGAAAATGTTCCACATCCTTAGTCATTCGAGAAATGCAAATAAAAACAACACTGAGATTTCATCTCACCCCAGTAAGAATGGCCAGTATGAAAAAATAATCCAATAACAAATGCTGGCGAGGCTGTGGAGAAATAGGGACTCTATTACACTGCTGGTGGGAATGCAGACTGGTGCAACCACTGTGGAGAGCAGTTTGGAGATTTCTCAGCAAACTAGGTCTAGAGGTTCCATTCAAACCAGCTATTCCTCTTCTGGGTATTTTCCCAGAAGATCTGAAAGCATCATATCACTCTCATATATGTCCACCCATGTTTATAGCAGCACAATTTGTAAAAGCTAAATTGTGGAAGCAACCCAAATGTCCATCCACAGAAGACTGGATTAAAAACTGTGGCATTTTTATATAATGGAATATTATTCAGCTATAAAGGGGGACAGATTTGGGGCCTTTGTAGGCAAATGGTCACAATTGGACACCATACTCATAAGTGAAATAAATCAGAGGTACATGTACAGGCAATGTATTGTGTCACTGGTGTAAGAACCTGAGGGTGGGAACATAAACTAAGAGACATGAAGGAAATCTGTTCAAAAGTAAAGAACAGATGGGACGTGGGAAAGGAGAAAAGAAGAGGCAAAAATGTATGTATGAGTGTATGTATGTGTATACATATGTGCAGGATGGCTAACATGGTTCTACTATTGTCTTATGTCACTTAATGGTATGGAATAGTTGATGACGGGTTGTTTGATCAATCTTGTATGTCTATATGTGTTCTCCGGAGCATACATTTTGAAGATATCAAATATGCAATGCAACAACTATTGTTGGTTTTCTGTTGCTTTGCCTATAATTCAATTCTGATTATACAGTTATTGAGCTACTTTGTGTCTCTTTGTTAAGGCGTTTTGGTTTTTTTCTTTCTTTTTCTGTTGTTGATGATGTAGTTCTTTTTGCTTTCACACTTTAAAAAGAAGTTGTACTACTGACTTAGGTCACTTTATTGTAAGGAATAGTTGATAATTAGTTGTCTGATCAATTTTGCATGTCTATATCTGTTTTCCTGAATATACGCTTAGAAGTTATCAATATGTAATGTAACAACCATTGTTGATTCCCTGTCACCTTATCTGTAACTCAGATTCGGTTGTACTATTCTTATGCTACTTTGTGTCTGTTTGTTAATATCTTTTTGTTTTTATGCTTTTAAAATAAAAAAAATTGAGAATACTACTAAGCACATTAGGCTATTAGAAGCTTTCACAAAAAGAATGTGTCAGCTGCCAACATTGAAATAAATTAACTTCTCATCAATATGGCTGTCTGAAATAATGAGTTAAGTCTTGTCTGTGAGCAGAACAGAGTGCAGAATGACTGGAGCAGAGAGGAACTCCAGAAGTTCATGTCAAGAAGTAACAAGGATGCTAGGCGCTTAGTAGTGGGTGTAACGCAGAAGGGAGAAGGGGTTGAAATAAGATGCAGCTCCTTCAACTCCCAGGAATTTACTGTCTGGTGCGGGCACTGAGGGTTGAGGGCACACATTCATGGATCAACAATTTTAAACATAATATAGCTTTAAGCTATGGGTTTGCACCAAGTATTATAGGATCAAGAAGAGAACCCATGAAAGGAACCCATGAGAAGGTGTACTGGAGAAGAGGAACCCCAAGCTCAGTCATGATAAATGAGAAAACTTTACCCAGTAAAGAAAAGGTTAGAAGGGTTTTTCTCTGCTGGCAGAAACCGTACAAGCAAACTCTTACAAGTCCATTTATGTGCTGACTCTGAATTTTATACCCAAAGTTCTTGTTTCTATGTCAACTACAAACTTAAAATCGTCATTTGAATGGCTACTAGCTTTCTTAAACTTTTCCTCTCAATATGTTCATTGATAGCTTTCTCTCTGTTGATGGCAGCTTTACAGGGCTGTCCAAGTTAAAAACGTTAGTTATTCTCAACGACTTTAGACAGTCCTCCCTCCACTACAGGTTAGACAGGGCCTAGCCTGCCTGGGCTACATTGAGAGTCTTGCGCTGCATATAAAACATATAATGTGTATATGTTAAAGAAAAAAAACTTCTTATTTTTCAATTTTTAAAAAATTAAATCACAAGTATGTCCACAGGCCACAGGTTGGGCAAATCACTCACCCAGATTCTTTTCATATAGACTAGTGACATCCCTCTGTTCAAACTCTCTTGTGTTTTATGTCACTCAGAAGGAAGGCCAGAGTCCTTTCCCGGGGCATGGGGCCCTACAGATGTGTTCCCCCATACTTCTTACCTCTTTACCACGTTGATTTGGTATTTTGATTTTGTCTGGCTGAAGTGGTGATTTTTTTATTTTTTCCTGAGTCATACTGAAAAAGCAGTAAATGCATGTAACCAGGCGGTGCTGTGCTTCCTTGAGGCAGAAGCACTTCTGTCTTACTCCCTGCTTAAGCGTTCACATACTTGGGGGGTTCTGGCCACTCACGTCCTCTACACAGAGGAGGCAAATGTGGAGCCCCTCAAACTTTTCAGGGGGCCAGATTCGCATTTAGACAGATGATTCTGCTTTCGGTGGGGAGAGTGGATTGAAGGGCACTTCACCGGAAGAGGGAAGTTAAGGAGGTTTTACAGCAATCCAGATGCATGGGAGCCTGTGCTGAAGCAATGACTGTTAGCGGGAGCGCAGAGGAGCCTCTAGATTCCACAAATACTTTAAGTTTAGAATTGGCAGGACCCAGTGGCTGGCTGGGTCCATATGAGGTTTGGAGGAAACTCCCAGGTTTCTGGCTCAACTCGCGTGGTGTTTTTAGGTACCACTTAGGCCATGAAATTTGAAGATAAAGGACGGGTAAGGGGTGTGTTTCCTGTTGGGCATTTGCGCTGGGAACATTTGATGCGTACAACAGGAAACCGGATTTAGGATTTCTTGAGGTTTGAGAGGCCGGTGCTGGGCACTAGAGCTACCTACAACGTTGGCGAAAATACAACGTTTTTGTCTATTTACAATTTTTGTTGTTTTCAAATTTCATTCTTCGTAAACTCTTTTGTCCTACGTCCTTCCCAAACACACGTTGTACGTCATCTCAGTTGACGGCCACCTGGGGCACCTTTTAAAGTTTGGTTATCCTGAGGCAAAGCGTGGGGGAGAGCGGGTCCCAAGGCCCGAGGACGTTTACCTTTGTCCGACCTCGGCACCAAGGACTGTGTGTCGTCCAGGCGCTACGAGGAAGACCCCCGGGACGGCAGGAAGAACTGCCTACTCCGACGCCGCGGGATCGAAGAATAGACCCGGAGGCCGGGGGGGGGGGGCCCTCCCGCCCGGCCCAGGACACCCCGTCCCGGCGGCGGCCCCCGGATGTAGCGGGCGGGAGCCGCGGTCGCCACAGTAACGGCCCGTCCGTGGACTCAGCCCGCCGCGCAGCCCTCATTGTCCTGGCTCCACGGCGACGCGGGCGCGGCGGGACACGAGAGCCGCCGGCCTGCCCAGCCCAGGCCCCGGGCCGCCGCCTTGCGCGCCGTGACCGACGGACTGGCGGACTGACGCGGACGGCGCGGATGGGCGCGGGACCACGGCGGCGCCATGCGCGAGGAGCGGCTCTCGGCCGGTAGGGGCCGGGGCCCGCCCTCCCCGACCGACCTGCAGGCGGCGGCGACGGCCCCGCTCCAGCTTTCGCTCGGAGTCCCGCCCCGCGCGTCCCCGCCGCCTCGCGCGGTCTTTGTCCCCAGGTCGCCCTCCTCAGGGTCCCAAGGCCTCGCGTCGCGTTCCCCCTAGTTCCCGCCCGAACCCCGGCCACGTGCGCCGACAGCCGCACTCCTTACTCATTTACTGAAAGGAAATCACATTTGAGTGAGATCATGTTATATTTTTCTCTTTTCAGAGCCACCAGATATTACAGAAGCAGGATTTGTAAGTACACTTTTCAGGAGTTACTTTTCTTTTTGTTTTCTTCAAAACAGCAAATACCGCGTGATAGAAGAAAGTTGTTTTATTTTTCCTTTTTTTTTTTTTTTGTCAAAAAAATATTTTGGTCAACTGAATAGTGTAGTCCAAGCTTTGGTTTAGTAACAAGCGTGACAACTTTGTCCAAGATCTTTCCTACCTTAGCAGCTGCATTTTAAAGAAGGGGCCTCTTGGTCTATGTAGTGGACGTTAATCACTGTTAAAAGTTCTTTCACATAAGTGCCCTCCTTTAGTTTCTCTGAGCTTTTTAGCGTCTCCAGGAGAGGTAGGTTGTATCTCCATGGTTTTGTTGTGATGTGGCTATGCGGTTCCTAGTCACAGTAAACAGTAGATGTGATTGATTGTGAGGTGGTTTCTAATTCCTTTAAAGTTGTTGTTTGTATTTTGTTCTCAGTTCAGACTTCTGGAGTAGTTGAGTAGTAATTAGTTTGTCAAATATATATGGGGAAGGGAAAGGGATGTAAAAAGAATTAAGATGTGTTATGTACATGTACCAACTCCCTGCAATGAATGTAATAATTATCTACTATAAACATGTATTAATTAAAAACCCGAAAATATACATTATCATTTGGGTGAGTGCTATGTTTAGGATTATGTTGTGTTTTAAGTAAGTTGCTCAAGGTTATGGACAGGAGTAGGGAGACCTCTGAGCCTGATTCCAGGAGATGTAAATACTTCTGTTATTTACATATGTTCTCCTGCACTCATTTCTCTTATTGATTGATTATCTCATTTCTTTGGGCTTTTTATTCAACGCATATAAGTGATGATACATTCAAAGTACCGGCCTAGTCAGCTGTAGTGGTACATGCCTGTAATTCCAGGATTCTGGGGCATTGAGATAGAAAGATCACATGTTTAAGCCCAACTTGGACAATTTAATGACTTAGGAAAATACTGGCTCAAAATAAAGAGGTCCAGGGGTGTATAGTGCAAAGGCTCTGGGTTCAATTCCCAGTACCAGGAAAAAAAAAAAGTGCAGTTCTAGGTGCTAAGGATAAGTCTCAAAAGTTCAGTCTAGCAGGGACTAGGAGAGAAGTGAGAGCTAAGTTTGCATATTCTGGCCACTTTCACCTTTATAAATCGTTAGATCCTTTTTATTTTGAGACAGCCTCTCCCTAAAGTCAGAAGGTTGTCCAGACTAAGCTCAAACTTGCAATCCTCCTGCCTCAGCCTCTAGAGTGTTGGGATCAGAGGCACACGCCACCACTCCTGTCTTCTCTCGTTCTTTTTCTCCTTCTCCAGCTTCTCTTTACCTTTTCCCATGAAAATATTGACCCATGTCTATACCCTTCCAGCCCAGGTCCCACCTGTCTGTGCACCTAGTGGGTGCCTCTACTGGGCACCTTCATCCTCTCCATGTTCTTTCAAGAGGACTTTTCGCGGCGGCGGGAGGGGTGATGTTGTTTGGGAATTAAGCTCAGGACCTGTGCTTGCCAGGCAAGCGCTGTGCCACTGAGCTATATCCCTGGCCCCCAAGAGAAATTTTATCTTCTCTACCCCACTCCTAGTTCTGTTCTTGCTCCACTTTTCCTTATCTTGGTTAATGGTGCCACTGGCCATTCAGTCACCCAAATGAGAGCCTTTCTTCCTCTTTCATCTTCTGCCTGGACACACTGGCCAAGTACCTTTCATAGCCAAATCATTTTCTCCATCCTCACAGCTACTGTCTTCTTTCAGGCCTTCATTTGGAGGCCTGGACTTAGGCAGTAGTTCTGCTATCCCTGACTTCAATATTTCCTCTGCCAGCTACGGTTTTTCTTTGTCTGAAGTATAAAATGCAAACTCCTGTGTATCACCTGTGCTGGATTTTATGCTGCTGCTTTGTTTTGTCTTGTCTTTTTTTTTTTACTTCTCCCATCACTGCTATCCTGGCTATCAGATTGCTATTAAACTCTAAAATATTACCATATTATTTGACTTTGCAGAGCTTTTATGAATAGCTAACATTTATTGACTGCTGGCTACATGTTAGTATCCAACCTCAAAACAACTCTTATTAGATGGTTATTGTTACGTACCTTTCACAAGTAAGTTGAAGTTATAGAGCTTAGTCCCTGGGCCTGAGGCCACACATCGAGAAATGTCACGCGCCTTGCTTTAGCATAATTTTTCAGTCCCCTTTAACTTTACTTTCCAGTTCTCTGATAAAGGCGACACTGATCCTGTTTTGGGTTCATAAAGTACTTCCACATGCCTTCTCCTCCAGCCAGACTGCCCTGCTTGGCTCCTGCCTTTGCTGTCGAGTTTTGTCTCAGCTGCCCTTCCCCATCCATTTCACAATCTTGCACATTCTTCCAGGCCCAGCTCATCTCCTCCATGAAACCTTTCCAAGCTAACATCATCCAGACTGTCTTGGAGCTCAGGACAGCTTTCCACTGAGACCAGTTTGTGAGCAGATCCTCAAATTCACATACTTAAAAAAAGTATTTGCAGATTAACCAACCTGTCTTGAACACATATCTGCCTTTGTTCTTCCAAAGAGTAAAAGTATTGCTCTGATTGATAAACCCAATATTCCCTTAAAAAGTGTGACAGAGACTTGAATCTCCCTAAACTCCATCTTTTCCTCCTTAATAGATACTAGACATTTTACCATCCAGAATAGAAATCACATCTGCGACTATCTCCTGCGACTAACTATGGCTGTGGAACAATTCTGGTCAATGGGATGTAAGCAGAAATGTGTGTCATACTTCTGGAAAGCTGATGTTTAGAGCTACACAGCTAGTAACTGGGTGAGCCACAGCTGGAAGCCAGGTTATTCTGACTCTTAATACTTGACGTCCATGAAGAGAAGGGAAAATGAGCCCCCCCTTTTTTTACTGGCTGTAAGGAGTATATGATGCTGGAGCTGAAGGTAGCAGGCATCTTGGTTCATGAGACGGAAGTGACATCTTGAGGATGGCAGTCACAAGATCAAAGAGGCCTAGGCTTCTAATGTTTGGGAAGCTATCATACCATCCCTAAACCGCTTCGCATTATATGAAATGAATAAACTTGTGTTTAAATAATGCTTTTTTGGTGTGGCAAGTCTATGTTCACATTAACTTTTTATCATATTTTCTGAATCACTGGATCTAAAAGTCGATTATTGTATCTGCAAAATATATTTTCCTTAACAGGATTTTCATCCTCAAAGCATAGAGCAAGTCACTTAGAATCAGTCATTTGATTGTCAGGAATATACTGCTGTGTATTCTATATTCAAGTGCTTTATGGGTAAATTTTGGAGTTTCTGAACCAAACTATGAGTTTGGTTTGTATAGTGTGTCTCAATAGACCTTAATATTCCCTACATCTTGTAGAGCACAATGTCCAGAATATGCCATAAGATGATTAAATCATTTTGGTTGATGGATATTTTCATGCATAATAGTTTTCTTCTGCAGTTTTAATTGATAATTATTGAATATTTCTTTTTTTGGTTCTTCTTTGTACCAGGAATTGAAGTTGCACATTTCTTAATTATCTATCTTGTGACTTTTTCTACTTTGGCATCTTTATTATTTTGTTTAATTGCCATTTCTTTGGTAATTTTCTTGGGGAAAACACAAAAATTTAATATATTCAGCTCTTCCATCAGTTCTCTTATGTAGTGTGTTTTTGATTATATAAGCAATGTATAAGTTTATTCTTGTAAATAATTCAGATAACATAGATAAAATGAATGCTTCTCTTCAGTACTTCTGTCAGTCTTAGTCTTGTTCATTGCCTTAATGTAACATAAAAAATGAAATATAAATCTACCATAGCAAATAGTTCAGAATGCTTTATGATACATTGGAATTTAGTTAAATGTAATGTATGCATTGAGAAAACCTTAAAGTGAAGTGACTCCTAGATTTTTAGCATTAAAATAGAATACATTAATATTAAATATTTTAAGTATGTATGTGTTTTAAATGTAAAATGATCTTATCTTTCTGTGTGGCCTTAAAAATAGTTCCTTTGCAATTATGCTAATAGTTGTGTCATGTTTCCAAAGAAGTCTTTATGGAATAAAGATACAGTGTTATGATCTATTTTGTTGAAGATTTTCTGATGTATAAACTACAGTTGTATTAACTTTAAAGCAAAATAGAAGCTGTTTAGAGAGGAAAAAAGTTTTTTTTGAAGACTCCTTTTATCTCAATTGAATTAAGAGGGAATTTAGCTTTAAGCAGTATTTATTGCATTTTGCTTGTTTAAAATGCATTTATTTTACTGGGTGTGGTGGCATATGCCTGTTCCCAGCACTCTACAGCTGACAGAGGAGAGTAGAACTGAGCTCAAGACTAACTATGCGACATAGGCAGTGAGTTCAAGGCCAGCTTGAACCACATAGTGAGCGCTTGTCTGAGAAAAAAAAGTATTCATTTTAAGGTAATAGCCTGTTCAAATTCATATCCTGTTCTTTTATAGATTGAATGAAATAATAAACTGAGATCATAAGAATATCTTTATTCTAACAAAAATATGAAAAAGTTTTATAATTCCAGTCCACATGAACAAGACTTTCTAATTACCTGGCAGTTCATAGCCACCTGCTGTTTATTTTCCAAAATGAAACTTGGTAGACTGTACCTAAATTGGCTTGGGTGAACTGTGGAGCACCCTCAGGTTCACACAGCAGGTAGCTTTATATGCAAATAGTAGCGAGCAGGCGCAAGTAGATGTAGGTTCCACTACTACTACCTCTCTCTTTGCCTCCTTCTCCTGAAGTGTTCTGGAAACTGAGACAGATCCCAGAGAACCTTAGGGAGGCGTTGGTCTATTTGGAATTCTTTCATCTTTGTGGAGTACTGTCCTCAAGGAAGATGGCTTCTCTGACATTTTTTTTGAAACTGCAGAAACTTAGAGGTTTCACTGATAAGTTAGTCAGTGAGTATATCATTAAGCCACTTCCTCCAGTTATGGCTGTACTAGACACTATTGGGAACACATATCAGTTACTAGTTCCAAAAGTAGTGTAACTTTTGATTGGAGAGATGACCTTTAATATGAAACAATGAGATGATAAGCAGTTTATATTTAAGTGTTAATTATGGGGTTTGAACCAAAAGTGCATGAGAATTTAGAGAAGCTTGCCACATACTCTTAACCCATAGGTATGGTGTAGAAAGGGAGAAAAAGTCTGAGATACTTACTTTCTTAAATTAGAATATCGGACTGTAGGACCTTTATGTAGGAAGAAAGGCTTAGATATTGGGTCTAATGGATTAGAAACCTATTAGATATAATGTGAGAATATGACTGAAATAAAGAGTTGAAGGCATCTCTCATCTTCCATGGGCCTTTGGATATTTTTTTCCAGGAGGGCGGGAGGGAGGAAGGGTAGGGAGAGAAATGCAATGGAAAGAACTTGGGTACATGTTGATATAATGCAGTCTTTGAGGTTAAAAGGAGGGAGTTGGTATTTTGCTGTTCATTACACAAACCATTCTTACTTTCTCCCTCCTCCATTGACTTCATTCATAAGAAAATACAGTTTTGTAAACTCCAGGGAATCAGACAATGGGCTTTTGGTTCTAAAATTTCAAAAATATTTTTCATCTAAGCAGACTAATTTTCACAAGCCACTTTATGGAACTTATTTCACTATGCATTGTTTTTTTGCATTATGAATTTTTTATTGATTCTGGTGTGTTTTTAATAGGACGTTTACATACATAACGTTTATATTTCTTGTGTAGAGTTGGTCTATGTTCATAACACATCTTCATTCCATTTTCATTCCCTTTCCCTGCTCTCCCTCCCACCTCTATTCATCTCTTGATACATTCTCATTTCATCTTAGTTTTCTTTTTTGACAATATCTCTTTAGTAGTTCTCTTAGAGTCTTTGTTAGGTCATCAGTCTGCTCAATTTTCATGTTCTCTGTGTAATCATTTAAACATTCATCTGACAGGAATGTTAGCAAGCCTGGCGTGGAGGTGCATTCCTGTGGGGGTTGGGTGGGGAAGGAGAATTGCAAGGGTGAACTCAATCTGGGCAACTTAGTGTCTCAAAATTTAAAAAAATTTAAAAGGACTTGGGATGTAGCTGAGTGTAAAGGCCCTAGGTTCAATTCCTGGTACTACTCCCCAAAATGTTATGAGTACCTACTGTCTAAAGGCATTGGAGTCAGGCATGTTGTTGCATGCCTGTAATTACAGCACTTGGGAGGCTGAGGCAGGAGGATCACTGTGAGTTCAAGGCCAGCCTGGGGCTACATAGTGAATTCAAGATCAGCCTGCATTACAAAGGGAGACCCTGTCTCAAGAAACAAAACAAACCCCCTCACAAAGTGATGAAGGTATTGGAAATTTTCAACATAAATAAGAAATAGCCTCTCTTTTTCAGAAGTTCATTTTTCAGTGGATAATTATAGACATAATGGACAATTATAGATATAAAATAATTATGAGATAATTATAGAATAAATTGTTATGAGACAATTAGAGAATAAACTAGTAAAGGTTTTTATAGGAAAAAAAACAACTATCACTATTTCAGATTCTTTGAGAAGAGAAAGAGGTAGGTGAATAGAGAAGAAACCTTTCTGGGCTGAATAATCCGTGGTGCAAAGGTGCAGCACTTTAAAAATTGCTATTACTGAAGTATGTTAATATGAGATGGGGCTAGACAGATGGGCAGGAGCTAAACTGCATTCAGCACAAACCATTTAGGAAAGCTTCAGACAAATTGATCCTTTGTATTAATTTAGATGTGGTTAAAAAAGACTGGTCCCTGAGGTGGTGCAAGTAAGATTAGAAAAAATGAAGTTTGCTGTTTTATGAACAGAAGAGTGACCTGGAAGGCTCCATGGTCTGACTTGTAGTGGATGGGATCCAGGGTATTGGTCAGAAGATGATCAGAGAACCAGCAATTTATTCTACAGCATGGAGGCAAAGAAGGCTGTCCATAAGGTGTGGAAAAACCTGATATTTTTTCTGTATACATAAGTGCCTCCTCTAACATTTTGTTATGAAACACTTGGAAGCATATAAGAAAGTTAAAAGAATTGTACAGTGAACCTGATATATCTGTCAAGATTTCACAGTTATTCTTTTGCTGCTTTTGTTTTTTATGTCTTCTGTCTATACTGCCAGCCGTCTATCAACCTATCTTATTTTTCCTGCATTTTAAAAATAAGTTATGAGGCAACCCATTTGGGAACTCTTCCTCTGAGAACCTTTTTTTCCTCCCAATAAATATTTTCTGCTCTTAAAAAGAAATAACTAAAAAAAAAAAAAAAGAAATAACTTATAGCCATTGATATAATTCACCCCAGAACTTTGGTATATCATGAACTAAGGTTCAATGTCAGTTTATGATTCTTTTGTTGATGTAAAATTTATACACTGTGAAATGCAAATATTTTGAGAGTATCATTTACTGAATTTTAAGAAATATATACACCTCTGTAATCCAACCCTCATCAGCTATAAAGCATTTCCATAATTCCATGAAGTTCCTTCAAACTTTTTCCTGGTTGATTCTTGTCTTCCTTTCCCAGACGCAACAACCATTCTATTTCGCTTTTTGACTTCTCTTCTTGCTCTTGCATTTACTCTGAACTCTGAATTGCTGCTCATGTTTGTATTTCTAAATATAGAATTTGAAGTTATTTAAAACACATCTCAAATATCATTTCCCTGCTTTAGTCTCTTTTGATTCTACTAGGTAACATCTTTCTCTCTTTTGAAGAAAACGGTTTCTGTTGTAATTCTCTGATGGCATGTCTTGGACTATGGTATTTGTATTTATCTTATTTTCTCTTCCTTGCTTATAAAATCTTTATAGATCTTGAATCTTTTTGAGTTGTGAAAAATTGTAATTCATCTGATTTAAGGATGCAGCAAAATAAGCAAAAAAATGTTTTAACCTACCATGATTAGCAAGCATGCATAAACTATTTTGCCTAACTCCCTTTCAGTAAGAACTTTGAGATGTTTGGACTAAAAATGGAAAAGCTGACTTCACTTTCACAGATGGCACACCTGTAACATATGAAAAAAATAGTTTCAAGAGTATATTCACTTCTGTGAAGTGTTTCTACCTTCCATTGCATCACTCAGCAAAGAATCTGTGCTGCAAATTTTGCAGTCAGGTTGATGAAATGATGTAATGGAGGAATTGGTTGTAACTCAGTTTTCTTCTTGATGGTACCCTTAACCATCACCAGTTTATTAGTTATTTGGAAGATATTCAGTCCAAGTATGGAGACTTACTTATTTTTAAATGTCTCAGTAACTGGATTGGGGAAACTTACTGAGGGTAACTGAGTTACTTCTTCAGATCAAGGGCTTTCATTTTGTTGTACTTATTCAAAGGTTTTGGGAGTAAAGGATTTATGATCATTCATTTACAAGACTGTCTGCCTACTGAAGTGATACAATGCTTGAACTGATTGAACTAGTCACTGCAGTGGGAAATACACTTATTTATTTCATAAGTGCAGGCCTTCCTGCTGAAGGGCCATAATAGCATTGAGCAGGGGCATTTGCAGTCTACACATAGTTTCCATGTTGGAACTATTCCACATGAGCAGAATTGCAAATGTTCAATATTGCTAAAACTAAGGTACAATTTCAGAAAAGAAATGCAGATTTTAATGCATTTGAGTACTACTGTAATTATCTATAGTTGTCTATGAGTGCAAACTCAAGGGTGTCACTGAATGCCAGCATATATGGTCTCAGCCTGGGACTATGGGATGGCTACCAAGAACTCATAGGTCTGTGGCAAGATGATCTCAGAAATCAAAAATAAGTATACTTTATGGCAGTTTGGCAGAATATGCTTATAACTATTGAATTTAATAGTAACAACTTGGGTGTGCAATGTATGTCCTTTATTTTGCTTCCTAGTAATTCATTCTTACTGTATTTTATAAAAGTATGCTTTTGTCTGAAATGGATTAAGGAAAAACAAAGACAAAAAACCAAAACAAGTGTTTCATTATATATACTTTGTTGAGTTAGAGTTTCTTAGAAGAGTGTGAGGCATCTGGAAATAAATACATGAATATGAGGATGGTCTAGAAATTTCTGGCAGTGTAGCTAGTCAAATTCCAGGCAATATTTAGGTCCACTAGGCACCACTAAATACACGTTCTATATTATAACTAAAAATTAAAAATAAAATGCACATTTTACAAAAACTAACTAGGGACTGTACTTCTCTTATTAATTTAAAATAATAACAGTTATAAATAATAACTTCTCACCTATGGATTTTTTTTTTATCATGTAGTCCAGTACTGGCCCTTATTGTAACACAAAGTTTTCTACCTTGGAGATACTAAATCATTTAGTATATTTTTTTCTCATAAGAGTTAACAGATACTAGGTACCTTGATAAATACAGTCCATAAAATTAAAGGTACTTTGAAAGATAAATTTCAAAAGGATACTAGCACTATGGCTTCCACCCAAATCATATCTGCCTGGTTATGCTTTGTTAGACCTTTGCCAATCAGAACTTTATTTGAACATACACTACTGAGTTACTAGTAAGAAGGTAGTAGACTTATTAAATCCTTAGTTTCTCATTGTTTTAATCAGTTGGGACTTCTACTAAGCTCCCTCACATAAACCCTATGAGTGTTGTTTATAGCTCTCTTCTGACACTTATGTTACTTTTCTCAATAAATTACTGTGAAATTCTTTTTCTAAGCTAGGTGTAAATATACTGTGCTATCTTCCATCTAGCACAGTGTTTTAATAAGTTTTTTAAAAATTTTGGACTAGTACCATATAAAAAGAAAATCATCAGCCATATGGAAATAATAGCATTGTGTCATTTTAGTGAACTTTCATGTTAGATTTGCAAAATTGAAATATAATTATGAATAGCAAAATAAACACATGTACTGCATAAGAGTGTCACGATATGCTTTTGACACAATGGAAACAATTACTAATAAAATAAGGTGTTTTATGATTTGGAAGAGAGCTTTGTTCTTGGCAGTGAATTTTCAATTTTGCCATTTTAAAAAGTGGTTACATTGGGGGATGAGATAGTTGGAGAAAAATGTACACAATCTTTATGCTTAGAAGACATACATCATCAAAGTTCCCCTTATAAAAACACAGCAGAAAAAAAAAAACACAGCAGGACCAAATTACAAAAGTATCTCATTCAGAGGTGGGACTGTAAAGGATTTACTTCGCTTAGTTTATCATTTCCATTGGCAAATTTAAGAAATTTATACTCTCAGTTTCCTTTTAACCCCAAACATTGCTTATTGCTTCTGTCTTTATTGACTCTACCTGCTATATATATATATATAGAGAGAGAGAGAGAGAGAGAGAGAGAGAGAGAGAGACTCCATGAGAAATTTACTATGTGGTGGTAAGTTGATTTATTTTGTTCTTGTTGGAGCTTCTTGAAATGTTGGGCTACATTATTCATATGTCCTGTTTTTCAGCTAAATACAATAGTGAGATCTCTTACGAGTATGCTCCATTCTGCTTTCATAGTCCTTCCTTCCAGAGTCTGTAGGACTGCATTCTGTTTATAGTGAGGAAGTAGTATGGACTTACTAAAAAGATTTTAAGATCTATATTATAATAAATTGATAAGAGAATTAAAGAATAATATAGGCATGTTTTAAAACAGCTTATAATCATAATTTTGTGTTTTATGTTTCTACAGGAAGATTCTTTGGCAACGGACAGTTTCCTCGTGGACTATTTTAATGAATTCCTAAGCCTTCCAGTGAGTCTATTAGTATGTTCTGTTGAATATATCATCAAAGGAAAATATTTCAATCACTTAATTATTTTATGAGACAAATTTATCCAGAGTTATATTTTCTTGAAAGATTAATTGAGGTAGAGTTGAGCGTGGTGGCATACGCCTGTAATCCTAGCACTCAGGAGGCTGCAACAGGAGGATTGCTGAGAGTTTGAGGCCAGCCTGGGCTACATGGTGAGTCCAGGGCCAGCTTTAACTGCATAGCAAGACTCTGTCTCAAAAAAAAAAAAATTAATTGTGCCATTTTGGTAAAGTTCATATCTTTTTTATGGAGTTAATCATTTGTGTATTAGGCTTTGAACAGAAACAATAAGGACAAAATAATAAAAACAAGAACCTTTTTTTAAAACTCTAGGCAGTTACTCTCATCCTCATGGACAGATACTAATATGTAAGTTTTTTGTTTTTTGGTCTTTTTTTTGAGACGGTCTCGCTATGTAGTTTGGGCTGACCTTGAACTTACTATGTAGTTCAGGCTGGCCTCAAACTCATAGCAATCCACTTGCCTCAAGCTACCAACTGCCGGGCTTACAGGTGTGTACCCACCAATCCAGCTCTTTAAAAGGCAGTTTGCATTTAAGGCCACTACAATTTTATATTAGTGGTAAATAAGACTCAGGACACTTGCTGGTATAAGAGAAGTGGATACCAGTTAATGATAGAGTTTTAGTCTTGGACAGTACTGATTGATAGAATTAGGTATTAAATGTTTTGGGAAACATGAAATGAGGGTTCATAAGAGGACCATATTGTTGTATGGAAATAAAGTTAATCAGGAGTGACCTTTAAAAGAAAGCTAGGAAATGGTTTTCATTGTGTATTATGGAAACATGGACATTTTTTTCAGTGAAATTTTTACCAGGGAAAATTAAAATACAAAGTCTTAAATCATTTAAAAAGGAGTGGACTATAAAATGTTAGATCCCTTAAAGCCTAATAATTGGTAATGTCTTCTGTCTAGATTAGTTCTTGTAGATAGATATTCACTTGTACGTGTGTGTTTGTTTTGTGGGTTTTTTTTTTTCCCTTCCAAAGGGATTTTTTGTTCTCTTCTGTATTTGGCATAGCTAGGTCTCTGGAACCTCGGACATTGAAACACCAAGTCACATTCTCCCTTTTCAAGAGCAGATCTGAATGACCCTACAGGACACTTAGCTACTTATTGTTTGGTCTGAGTTCTTCATCATCACTTGTACAGTAGAAGAGGGCTGGGGATATAGCTCAGTGGAATAAGCGCCTGCCTAGCAAGTGCAGGGTCCTGAGTTCAATTCCCAGTACCGCCAAAAAAAAAAAAAAAGTATTTTTCTTTTAAATCTAGCTTCAGTTTCTCAACATTTCAATTTTAAAGTCTCAAGATTTGAGACTATGTTGACTTGCACTGGAAACTAAATAAAGTCCCCTCTCTTTTCCATAAAAAATCTATTTTAAATTATACACATAATATAATAATATAGATAATTTACCAAAAAGTGAGAAAAGTTAAACCACAATCTTGCCATGCAGTCAAAATAGATATTACCATTTTGTATGTTTTCCTCTAGATGGTGGATGATTCTATTGACTGTGTAATCGTGGTTCTCATCCTTCCTCAGCAGGCAGTGTAGCTCATCTCCCTTTGTGTGTCCCATGCAGGCCACCTGGGCTGTCTTCTCTCTCTCCAAATCCTTCTGTCTTTACCTCCTTTTTCTCCCCAGTTCCAGCTCCTTTTGCATCTACATTTAGTACCACACATTCAACCTGTTACCCATCTCTGAATTCCAAGAGAAGGGAATATATGATATTTTCGGAAGGGATTTAGGGACAGGGAGAGAAGGAATTATGGGTTCTCAAACAAAGTGCTTGCAAAATTCTAGGACAGATCAATAATATTTGGTCTATGAGCGCTTGGCTAAGATCTAGAAGCTAACATGGTTTGCTAAGAATAAATGTGCCAAACTATCCTTTCTTCTTTTGGATAGTTATGAACTTGTATTTTAGAGAAACAAATTTAGTGTATTATGGTTTCAACAAAGTGTTATCGAACAATAAATTGAATCATGTTACTTCCTACTCTGCTTAAAACCTTGTTCAATGGCTTCTCATTACACTAAGAATAAAATCTGGAATCCAGTATGATCTGGCTCTCGCCATCTCTTGATCTCTATTTCCTGTCCTTTTCCCCCTATTTTTTCAACTTAACTAGCTTTCTTCATGTTTTTCATCTATGAATATGCCAAGAACATTCAGAGTCTTTCAGGCTGGAGCACGTTTCCTTAGGATATTTGTCTCACTCTCTCCCTGCTTAAATCTCTTCTTCTTAGAAAATGTTCCCACTAGCCCTGTCTAAAATGATACCCCCAATGCATGCTCCATTTATGTTGCTTTATTTTTCACTGAAGACTTTATCATATCTGTGAAATTAGTTTTGAAATATTTGAGTTGATTCACTAAATATAGCCAGTAGAGGTTGATTAATAGTCTATGGATTGAACTTCACATTCATTGTATGGAGTTTAAGATCCTTTGCAATTTGGCCTCAACCTTTGTTGCTTTATCTCTAGTTTCATTTATTTGTGCCACTGTGTACACTTTTTCTGCCTCTCCTAAGCCACCAACTTATTATGACCACACATATCCTTCTTGTGCTCAGTGTTCACATATAATGCTTAGTAACAGGAGTGAGACAGCGCTGATTCGGGCCCCTCATTACCTGTGTGATCTTACAATCACTCACTTAATTCTTTGATTTATTTTCCTGTGAAAAGAAAACAACTGTCTTACAAAATTGCTATGAAATGAGGTAATGTGTATTAAGAATTAGTGCTTCTCCTTCCTTTTCCTTCACTAACTAAACCATCTCGGACTCTTCCATTTCCAAAACATAACAGGCAAGGCTGGGGATGTAGCTCAGTGGCACAGTGCCCGGCTTGCAAGCATGAGGTCATGAGTTTGATTCCCCGTACCACCAAAAAAAAAAAAAAAAAAAAAAAAAAACCCAAACATAACACAGTCACTATTTGGATTGGTGGGTCATTGTCAGTCTAGAGGATAATCTCTTGTGCCACAAGAATCTGTAACTGACTTTGCCTTTTCAAAATTATTTTTATTAGGAGATGTGCTTGAAAAGTTGCAAGAGAACCAGTGTTTTTCCAGTTTGAGGTCACTCAGCTAATAAATGACAGGTTCACTACACTGTGATGTCCACAGAACTGGCAACAGGATTAAACTGATCATTTGGATAACAGACTTTTGTGTCATTTTTATTCTGATATGAAATGAACCAGAGCAAACAAAGCTAATGTACTTCTAGGGTTCATTAATAGAAGCTGGTTGAGATTAAACAATATTCATCTGTTGCCTAGAATATAGTAAGGAAATGTTGTTTTAAAGTGAGTTCAATTTTCAGACCACATTTGGAATATTGTATTCCATTCTTGGTCCCATATGTTAGGAGTTGTTTCACCAAGTTAGACCGAGGGTAATAGTGTAGAAACTATGTCAGATGAAGAGGGGTTGAAAGAAGGGTGAGTGTTTAACCTGGTTTGGGACTCAGTGATATGGGTGGAATGCAGTAATCTTTTCAGATATTTGAAGATCTGATTGAGGAAGAGGGATTAACATATTCTGTGAAATTAGAGGGCAGAACCAAGGCCACATTTATGAGGGAATCTGTCAAGTTTTTTTTTTAACCATAAAATCTATTGGTTTGTGAAAAAGTAAATTCCATGTGATTAAAGGTATTCAGGAAGAGGTTAGGAAATCATTTTCTAGGAATATTGTAAAGGGGAAATATCTAGGAAGGGAAGGAAAAAGGAAGAGAAGGGAGAGAAAGGAAGGGAGGGAAGAAGGAAGGAAGGAAGGAAAGGGAGGAAGGGAAGAAGGAAGGAGGGAAAGAAAGGAAAGAAGGAAGGAAGAAAAAAGGAAGGAAAGAAGGAAGGAAAGGAAGGAGGGAGGGAGGAAAGAAGGAGAGTGTAAGTTAGGAAATCACCTATGGAACACTGTATTAGGCAAATCTACCTGCCTGCCTGCTGCCTACCTACCTACCTACGTACCTCCATACCTGTCTACCTACCTGGGGTGGGAATTAAATGTACCCAACCAAAGAAATTTTGATTACCTCTTTATTTTATCTCAGAAGTTATACTGTAAAATTCTTGGGGGCAAAGAAGGCCTCCTCTTGCTGTTCCTCCCAAAATTTCTTGCAGATGATTCTCTTTGTATTTACACATCTTCCATATAAGATCCTTAAAACCAGCCAGGTGTTGGTGGTGGGTGCCTATTATCTCAGCACTGTAGGAGGCTGAAGCAAGAGGATCACAAGTTCAAACCCAGCCTGGACAACTTAGTGATTTACTGAGATCCTGTCTTAAAAAGGGCTATAGCTATAGCTCATTGCAGAGAGGCCCTGTGTTCAATCCCCAGTACTGAAAACAACAACCATAACAACAACAACTAATAATAATAATCCTTCTAAGCCTTTCTCCTGCCTCCCATCCTTACCCAACCCCCACCTTCCAGCAAAAAAAACCACAATCTAAACCCAAGAGTGTAGATACAGATGAAAGGGCCTTTAGGTCATCTATAGTTTTGAGATCTCTGAAACCTTTTCCACATCTTTAGTGACCTGTTCAAGGTGCCATAAATGGGTTGTGGCAAAAATGGGCCTAGAAGTGAGGCTTTCTGGCACCTACAGTGTTTTTTTTCCATTACAGCATCGCACTCTTGGGTCACACTGTAAGATCCAGAAATTGATGGCTGGTAGCCTGCCTCCATGTTATTTTTTGATGAGGGGAATCCAGGACAGTTGCCACTGTTATAAATGATTATGGCACTTTCCAAATCCCAGCTTTCATAACTTCGTTCTGTTTGTTCTTGTGCCAAGTTCACATTCAGATATTGTTTTCATTTGGTGTCTGGGAGGTTTTTGTTGCTGTCAACTCTTTATGGACAAATGTTTGCTTATTAAGTTTTCTTCTGTGCTATAGTGTGAAAACATTTTTTCCTTTTGGTTTTGTTTTGTGTGTTTTATGCTCAGTGACTGTTGTGGGATTGAATTGATGAGGCCACATAGATTTAGGTTGGTCCTCTGTGGGTGGTTTCGAATGTTTGTGACATTTATGGTTTGCAGAAGCTGAAGGGTGGCCTGTTCTATACACTCCTTGTGAGAATAGGTATGTCATGTGTTTGCCAGACCATGCTTAGCTATGTGCTTTTGGAATTTTACCATAACTTCTTTTTTTGGACTGATTCTCCACACGTTTTTTAAAAATCTGTAAACTATTATAATTTCTTGCAGCTTTGTGAAGGAGTTATATGCTAGATGGATTGTCGGGTAAGGGGGAGGTGGAGAGAGAAAGAGAATATAGATATGGGGGAAAGAGTGGGATGAAGGGGCACGGAGGTTTGGATCCACCATTGCACGGATGTACACACCCAGAGATCGATTTTTAAAGGTGTCATCGGAGCTCTGTTTAGTCGGTGTTTACACCTATGCGTGTTTTGTTAAACCTTATAACTGCAACATAAACACATTAGCAAATGTAACTCATTTTATTAACCAAGGATATTTTCCACATATTTCTGCAGCAAAGTGTTCCTTCCTTCTTATTGGTAAATATCTAATAAACAGTTTATAGTTAAACATTTAAAGTGACAATAAAACTTAGATTAAAAGTTTGTTATTGGTTACTGACATGTTATATCCAAGTAGTCAGATGTTTTTCTGTTCACTGACTAAAATGCATGTTTAAAATATAGTGTTGGAGCTCAATTAGTAGAGACAGAGTTGGAGCAGAGATGAACATGTATTAAATTAACCTAGTCATTAGTTTTTAATTTAAATACTGTTCAGCTAAATAATTTGGCACCCAGCAAGTTTCAGTGGTGCTGGGCTCGCAATTTAAGCACATCACTAATTATTCACAGGTTTCTTTCCTCTTTTCAAAGAAATGTGGAACCAGCAATTTATTCTGGTAAAAAGTTTTTCATGTACTTGCTTTTTCTGTGAAAATATTTTTCACACATGGATGACTAGTACTACAAAGTTAGCTTTCACCACCTTCAGGTCAATTCATTTTGGAACATTTGGAAAATGATACCCTTGAAATAAGAAAATTAAGTAAAGAGCAGTTTGTAACAGCATGCAGAGAATTTGGTTTGAGCCTCCTACTAAAGATTTTTCCTGTCATATGATTAAAAGCTGAGTGTTGTTTAAATCAGCCTGCTCAGCTTCTGGGGGAAAGTACTTCTTGTATCATTCATTTCTATGTCCCCTATCTGCATGTCACTTGTATACATACTAAACTCTAGGTGTTTCACAGATAAACTTGGAATGGTAAACACAAGGGATATGATGGGTGAGGAGATTCTTTTTAAACAGACAGCAAGAAGTTGGGTGATAATGAAAGTGGAAGGTTTTCTCCTGTGTACAGTACCAAGATGGGTGCATGAGAGTCAGCATGAGAGAATGGGCAGAACCTGGCTTTGGGGTTTGCCTTCACCTGGATTCTGCTCTCTCCAGCTAAAACCTCTTCAGTATAGCACCCCTTTCTAAAGCAGTGATTCTTATGAAATTTGAGCATGCTTTAGAATTACCTGAGGACTTGCTAAAACTGAGACTCTTGAGTCCCATCCTCAGTCTTTCATTTTAGGCTCTGCATTTCTCATAGGTTCCTAGTAGTTGATGCTGATACTGCTGGTCAGGGGACCACACTCTTGAGAACCACTGACTTGAGAAGAATGCATTGAGAGTTATAGCATGTAATAGCAGGGCCTTGATGAACTGCTCCTGTGCCTGTCTATCCATGCTTATATCCTGCTCTTCTCCCCTCATCTATTAAACCAGCAATGCCATGCTGCCTGCAATTCACTAAAAGTGCCTGCTTCTTTTGTGCTTACATACCTGAATATATTGGCTTTTTTTCTGTAGAATTCCCTTCTCTCCTGTATCTGAATGTCTATTCATTCTTCAAGACACAACTCTAGCATCCCACTCTCTCTACACTTCTTCCTTAACTTCCTGAAGATAGTTAAGTGAACACCTATCACCCATCACATTACTTTCTAAATAATTCTAATGGGCTTAGGTGTTAAAGTAATGTTGCAGTATATGTGCATTATTTGCAGATTGAACTATTCATGCTCTTTAGGGAGAGCAGGGTGGTTTAAAGAGTGAGGTTTTGTTTTATTGTCTATTGTATATAGCAGTCTATGAATGTGTACCCAGGTAGGGGTGTGAGATGGAAGAGGAGGATCTGCCAGTTTTTTAATGGGTCTCTTCCTTCCTGCCTCTTGATAGCATAGTCACAGTCATTTCATCATGTGGTGTCTCAGGACATAGCATTAAATACACAGGACATATTTTGGTACAACGTGAACTAAAGAAGCAATGACCCATTTCCACGTTGGAAGAAAACCAACTGTGACCAACTTCAGAACAGTGTTCAGGAGAATGTTGTCCTTTGAGGGTGCTTTCAAAGATCTCAGGGAACATTTATTTTCCTGTTCAACTATGTGTACTCTGAGGCAGGATCTAGATCTCATTTCTTTCAGTTAGGGCTTTGTGGAGGATGCTCTTTTGTGGTTCTCTAATATAGCGAGATATCATCCCTTTCATTTACCAGTGACTTAATAAATACTTACTGAATACATGACTGATGTAATAAAGGAAGACTGTAATTGGGTGATCTTACTAAATAACAGAAGATGCAGACTTTGTTCACAGAGAGGTATAATCATGGGCTGGTGGTGTATGAACCAGGGAAGGTACAGTGGGATGATCTGGTAAAAGCCATTTTTAGTCAGCAGGGCAAAGTATTTAACCCAAAATTTCTTCTATTTAACCATTCTGCTTGTCCTTCTCTGGAGTTTCTGGTGTAGCCAGAATCTCTTTTAAAAAGGTATGGTAACTAGACCAGACATAATGTTCTGCTACTATTCCTCTTGTCCCTGTGGACATTGTTCCTCTTGTCCCTTTGGTATTTGCACTTACATGAATTTTACCCCATTTTAGTATTTTGTTGATTATTTTCATCATAGAGAAAAATGATTCATTATATACTTGTTCCTTAAAGAGCAGAAACAATGTTTTTTATTCACTTTTGTAGCCTTCATGCTTAGGACAATAACTGGCACTTGAGGTTTTAAATTTTGTGATATTACTGAAGTGATTAAATGGGAGAAGGAAAAAAAAAATAAATGGGAGAAGGACTGAATTAGTTGTGTGTCACTTTTATAACCTTTCAAGCACAAGGCTGTTGAAGACTTTCTGAAAGCTACTGTAACTCATGGCTTTTTAAGTAGGAAAGCACTTATTTACCTTTGACAAAGATTCTTAAACACTTTTAAGCTTACAAGTTACAACTCTTTTTTTTTTTTTGGCGGTACTGGGGATCGAACTCAGGACCCTGCGCATGCTAGGCAGGCGCTTGTTCCACTAAGCTATATCCCCAGCCCTTTTTTTTTTTTTTTTTTTTTTTTTTTTTTTTTTTTTTTTTTTTTTGAGACTGGGTATCTCTTTGTCGCTCAGGCTGACACCAGACTCATGGGCTCAAGCAGTTTTTCTGACTTAGCCTCTGAAGTGGCTAGGATTTCAGGCAGATGCCACCATGCCCTGCTTATATATGTTTTAGCATACACTACTTTTACATTTTTTGAAAGCAAGAACATGTTGGGTTACTTTTATTATAAATACAGTAATTCTAATTTTGGAGTTTTTTTCCCTGTGCTTTTGTAGAGGTCTTTTTGTCCAGTTCTCCTCCTCACTGATGTACTTACATCCTTTAGCTTTTCTTCCTTAGCATGGATTTACTCTGACTTTTACCACTTAACTTGGTTCAGAATTCATATATTTTTGTGAGTACATTTAAGTAGCAGAACCTAAATCACATGTGAAACCATAGTCATAGGGAGTCTGAAAAGGTAGTTTTTAGTTTTCCAGCCTTTACATCTCAGGAGGTTGGAATGGATCCTGAGTGAGCCGGTTTACTGGACCCATAATAAGCCCAAACTAAAACTCTCTAGCTGTACATCTATCTCATGATCATCAACCCAGAGTTCAGGAGTAAGCTCACTAGGGGACTTGCAGGGACACCATCTGCTGCAGTTTTGCTTTGTACCAGAGAGTTAGTGGTTACCACACTAAAGCAGGCTGAGGTAGCAGGTGCTTTGCAATAGCAGCCAGCCTCCCCACAGTGCGATGATGGCTTTCCCCATGGGGTGTGAGCAGACTTGCTCCCAGCTCAGGAACTGTCAAGGAGAAAGTACACCCTCCAGACTGCCTTCGGGAGAGTCCAGTACAATGTAGTTCTTATCTCCCCTTTCTGCCAGCTGTACCTTATCACTTACTACTGCTAAGTAAGATTTATTATTGGGGATCTCAGAGTGTCACAGTCCCTGTAATTTTTTCACTTGAGGATTTTTACTTGATTGGTAGGAAATGTTGTTTTCTTTGTCCACTAAACTAATTAACTGGCATTCTTTGCTTTGGATTATCATACTTTTATGTCACTCCGACTACCAGGTATGAAGGTAGGAGGCTAATAAAAGGATAACAACAAATAAAGGTTGCACGGATTCTCTTACTCCATGGATACTTCGAACTGGAAATCTTTTCCAGATGTCTCTCATATTGCAGTGCTTCATTTGCCCCACCCTGTTACTGTTTGATGTTCATTTTCTATCAAATTTAATTCATTTCCTTTCCCCATACAGATAAATCCAGTCTCTGATATCGGCAGACTCTTTTATCTGTTTAGTCTTTTAATAGCATAGTTCAAGGGTAATATTTATGACGCTTAGGTGAGTGGTGCTGATTTGAATCATGTAATTGAAGGACGGATGGTAAGGATAACCAATAAAATATGTTTGTTAAAGAAACCATATACATAATTTATGGCTGACTATCCATACATAATCATTGAGCGGGATACTTGTAATTTTGGGGCTCTTACTTCTGAGACTTTTTGGATTGTGCACTGATACCCCTCTTGAACTCTAGTATCCATGCACTTTAACACATTGATGACAAGGCTGTAATGTGTATGTCTTGCTGTTGGGAGGCTGTTAACCACTGTGGTACATGCATGACTGTCCCATTAGATGGCATGGGACAGTGCCATCGGCTCTTGAGTGGTTCAGTGGGGCAGTTGTGCATGTATCACTGGTGGTTCAAACCAGTGAGTACATATTAAAGTTCTGGGGCAGACAATCAGAATTTAGAGATGTGATATTATCTGACATCTAGATATAAATATAAATAGACATACATACACATACATATTTCTAGATTCAGTTTGATAACAACATCCTGCCATTTAATTCCTAACTATAGTACATCTAGTAATTCTGTAGTAAAACTTAAAAGAATTAATGCTCAACCTAAGACACTTACTGATTCTTGGGGAGCAATTTAATGTCTTCTACCAGTTAGCTAAACATGTAAATTACAGTGAAAGAGGAGTCACCTCACAGAAGGTACCTTAAAATAAATAAATATTCTGGAAAAGGTACCTGATTTTAGATGTGGAGGGCAAGATGAGAAAAGATATGGGTAATGTACCAATTCTTATGGAGATAAAGGACCTAAAGATGTTCATTGATTTACCCAAAGTCACATAGCTATTTATTGGCAAGCTGGCATTCAAACATAAGACTCCTAACCTTTGTATATTAACTGGTTAGCTTTAAATAAAAGATGGCAGCATTTAGTGATTACTGAGAAAAGCTCAGATATATTCTCTTTCACTTTTTTGTCATAGTGAGAAATGGTGTTGAAATACGCTTCAGTGAAGAACATATTGTACTTAATTTTCCTTTTTTTTTTTTTGAGACAGTGTCTCGCTGTGTCGTTCAGGCTAACTTTTTTTTTCAACTTACTATGTAGCCCAGCTTGGCCTCACACCCACAGTGGTCCTCCTAGCTCAGCCTCTTGAGTGCTGGAGTTACAGGCATGCACTACCACACCTGGCTAATTTTCTCCTTTTGGGAAAGGGAGGTTGTTAGCTTTCTCAGCTCCTGGGGATGAAAGAGATAAGGAGAGCATTACTGTTTTCTTCACTCATTCTTCTTTAGTGGTCCATCCTTTTCTAAGAGGATAACATTGCTTCATAGAGACCATATATATGTATTTCTCTAATGTCCAGGAGTCACAGAGGTGCTATACAGAGGTGACTTCTGTTGTAGTATACCCTGACACTTATCTCTTGGCATAAATTCACTGGTAAGGATTTCCAAGCTTTTAAAAGAGAAGAAGAAACGATTAAGTATATATGCATATAGTAAATATCAGGTCTTAGAGAAAGTGAATTGCTGGGCTTAAAATTTTTAAAAATTTCCACATGTTTGTATTACAGACCTTTCCAGAGGCCATTAGATTTAATGTGGATTATGGAATTTTTGAAGTAGTTAATGATGCTCCACAACTTCTGGAAAAACAACTGAAAAAAGTTCTACAGGACCAACAACCTCGAAATCCCATCTATGATGTTGTGAGGAAAACAAAGCATGTCATTAAACCTGTTAGAATGACTGTCCCCGGTAATGAAGAGACCATTAATGTCAACTACAATATCATGGTAAGAAAGTATATTTGAGTTTATATCTTACAAGATAGAAAATCACTTGATGAGGTTAACAAGGAGTTCCTTGGGCTTCCTTTTCTGAGATGTAACTGTAAGTTAACTCGTGCTGTATTTACACATAGTATTTGTTAGGTGCTATATCATCTGTTCATACTGAATGGCCAATTTAGCCTAGCAGTTTTGTTGATATTTTTCAATATAAGAAGGTTCATAATTTACCTTAAAGATGTAAAATATGAGGTTAGTTTAGAGTAGTATAAGTATTGATCTATCTGTCTATATATATATATTATATACAGATATTATATATATATATATATATATATATATATATATTATGATTAATGTCTAGCTGTACCCCCAAAGCCTCATGTGGTCATAGGTGGGGCTTTTCAGAAGTGACTGGATCTAGAGTGTGTGATGCTGGTATCGATTTGTAATGCAATGCTAGGATTAACAGCACTAGGATTGAGGGTGTGAGTGCTAACCACCCTTAGGGCGGGTAGCCTGCATAAGACCAAAGGGACACAAAGTCACTTGTCCCTTGCTTTGCTGACTTCTGCTTTCTGCCACTCTGCCATGATACCCTGCTTTTGAGCCAGCTAACTGAAAACCTCTGCAAACTGAGAGCTAAGTAAGCCTTTCTTCCTTTGTCCTTTAGAGTTTAGTTGCATTCTAGGAAATGTAGGAGTATAGGAAATCTTTTTGTTTTCATTTGGATTTTAAACCAGTCTATTAGTCAGGAATTGAGACTTTTGATCTTCAAGTTACACTTTGTGGTTTGACCTCCATAGGCTTAAATTTATTACCAACCTCTAGTTTGTCTCCTCAGCATGAGGTAAAAAAACTGGGATAGCTGGGTGTGGTGGCACACACCTGTAATCTCAGCACTTGGGAGGCTGAGGCAGGAGGATCGTTGGGAGTTTGAGACCAGCCTGGGCTACAAAGTGAGCTCAAGGCCAGCTGGAACTGCATAGTAAGATCCTGTCTCAAAAACAGACCAAAAAAAAAAAAAAAAAATCAAACCCTGTGGTTTAGATATTGGCTGTTCAACTCACTAGCTCTGTGTCCTTGAAAAGTCACTTTGGTGAGCCTTCTTTTTATCATCCATCATGTCTTTTACTACTTACTAGATAGATTTTTTGTAGGATCAAATAACAATGATAATATTTAATAATATTATTTTCATCTATGCTAAAATATGTCTAAAACTGTAGATATATGCATTACTCCAGTCTGAAAGTTCAATTCTTCTCTTACTGAATTCAAATACTATATATTTTTTTCTGTTAATTTCTGTCAAGTTAAGTGCTGCTAACAATAACTATATAAAGACAATGTTTTGAAGGTAAAATGAGGATATAATATAAATATATTGTGAACTAGATAAGTTGTTAGTTAAGAAAGCTGCTTTTAAAGAGATGACAGGAAAGTGGAAAGAGATTTAGAGAAGACAAAGGGGATGAAAAGGGGGGAAGGATAGGAGAAAGAAGTGCTAGGGGGTGAAAACAGTCTCAATGAATGCCAAAATGAAACTCAGCATTGTAAATAACTAAGATCCACTAATAAAAAAGCTTTCTTAAAGTAGGTTTTCTGTTCATTTGTCTGAGACCAGGGCCTCACTTACAGTCCATGGCAGCCTTGAACTCACTGTGTAGCCCAGGTTGGTACTGAATTTGCTATCCTCCTGCCTCAGTCTCCTGAATGTTGGGATTATGGGCATGTGCCACTACACCCAGCTGAAAGGTGTTTTTATTAGGTGTACAAATGATACTTATTAGCAATAACAATTAATGACACATTAATAATATACATCAGTAATTACCTTCCAGGGTCAAAGACTATGTACCATATTGATTCCACTTATACAGCATTCTGGAAAAGGCAAACTACCGGGGCAGAAAGAAGACTGGTGGTTTCTGGGGCCTGAGGGAGCCATAGACTACTGGTGGCATGATGGAATTTGGAGAGCCTTCCAACTATTCTCTATCTGAACTGTGATCCTTGTTACGTGGCTACCTGCATTTGTTAGAATGTCTGGAATTGTGTACTTAAGAGAGATTGTTTTTACTGTGTATATCTTACATTTTAATAAATATGACCAAATGGCTTAATGGCCATGCTTTATTTTGTTGCCTTGTACACCTAAATATAACTTATTAATACAAGTGTAGACATTGCAGATTGTGTATGGCTATTTAGAAATAGTTCTAGGATAATTTCTTTTAAGGAATTATAGATGACACACCAAAGAATGTAACAAAGATTTCAAAAAAGTGAAGGTTTTGTGTGATCAAGATACTGTGTTATATACATGTCCCCAAGTTAACTTAATTATTATATATTGCAGACATACACTAATAAAAAATAAAATTAATATTGAAAGAGCATCATAGGGTGATTATCATAAAAGCCAGTTTCCCTTGTCTTTTGGTTATTTTAGGGATTTTTAGATTTTTAAAAAATTTAATTGTATTCATTTTTGTGGTACTGGAGACTGCAGTCAGGCCTTTGTAGTGAGCTACATCCTGAGCCCCTTTTTTCATTTTTTGAGACAGGGCCTCATTAAGTTGCTAAGTTGCCTTGGCTGGACTCAAATTTGTGATCCTCTCGCCTCAGCCTCCTGGACAGCTGAAATTATATGCATACACCACCATGCACCAGTTCATTTTGTTTTTTACCAACTTTTTAAAAACTTTCAGGATTAAATAATTTCTCCTTAGGTAAATTTAAAGGTAATAAGTTATAATAGGTAATAAGTTATTTTATGGTAGTGTTACTGGGATTTGGGGTGCTGGAGTCTCCTTCTAGAGGTGTTTTCTAGGTTCTTTCTGTCCTTAGCAAAGGATTGGTCAAGACAAGCCCAAAACGTATCACATTTATTACATTGATTAAAGGTAGAAAAAGAAACATGCTCTGCAGAGTGAGTTTGGGCCCAATAAAAGTAGGAGAAGAGGTCCACTCTGTGGTGTGAGAGGGCACAACTATGGAAGGGCACAGTAGCAGAGAGCTTGCGGGTGCTTTTTGTACCCTCGTGCTGATGTCAGGGCCCAGGCCACCCTGTGGAGAGTTGGAGAGAGCACTCACTGGCTATTTCCACGTGCAGGATTTCAGAACTGTTCTGCTCATGTGTCTTGGGACTTTGTAATTAAGAGATCATACCCACTTCCCCAGTCAGTTTGCTATGCCCTAATCTCTTGCCTCAACAGAATTGTTTATATGATTTTGATCTTTATATTTGAGTTGTTTTAAATATCTTGAAGAGGTTCTTTTTTGACAATTTGGATAAAGACTTTTCTTGAATTTTTTATTTCATTGTTTTTAAGCCTTTTATTTCATTTTTAGATCAGATGCAAAAACACTAAAAAAGACTTTTGGTTGAATAGTTCATCAGTTAAATAAATATTTGGCACATTGGTTTTGGGTGACTTGACTAGTCTGTCAACCTTGTAGAATTTCTCAAGGGCTTACGGTATATTGATCTTTACATTAGCTTTGTATCTTTCTTTAATGCATTGAATGTATTGCTAATAAAGACATAAAAGTCCTTTATAGTTGTCAGTGCATCACATATGTGGAGTCTTTCTAGCCAGACCATCCAAATGCCCTTTAGATCTCTCTGATAAGTAGTAAAGTAGTCAGCAAAGGGCTGACTGTTTAGGTGCTGGCTATTTTCGGAGTTTTTCTTCTTTCCTTGCCCACAAGACCAAGTTTGCTGAGGACAAACATGTTTTTACTGAGTGGGAGGAAGCCATTGTGTGTCTTCTTCGCTAGTCAGGGAGCCCACTGACTTTGTGGCACATGTCAGCAGTGTTGCTCACACACACACTGTCATGAACACCAGCTTATCAGATTCTGGCAACACTTCTGCGGCCATTTGACTTCTTCACTAGAGTTAGTAATGGTCCGTGTATTGACCATGATGATATTTTCAGAGTAAAACTATTACGGCAGCAGATGTCCCATGTAAGTCCAGGCACATTTACCTCACTGATATGTATTTTATTTGGTGTTTTACCAATTAGTAAAATTTGTTTAGGTACTGGCATTCCAGCCAATGTGTCTATCAACAGATGACTAGAAAAAGAAAAGGTGGTATTTACACAAAATGGAGTGCTACTGTGCCATAAAGGAGATAAATTTGAGTCATCTGTAGGAAAATGGGTGCATCTTGTAACCATAATGTTAAGTGGAACAAATCAAGACACAAAAGTTGAAATATTTCATGGTTTTTCTTATATGGAAAACCCAAATTATAGGTAAAGGACAAAATAAAAGATAATGGGGTAGAGAGATAGATCCTTCTCAAACAGGAAGAGGGTCAGGGATTAGTGGGGAGGGGCGAGGAGGGAAGAGGGTGAAAAAGAATTAGGATGTGTTATGTCCATGTACCAATTCCACACAGAGGATATAAACACATACTGCAAGCATGTGCTGAAAAAAAAAGAATTCCGGAAAAGGTGAATATAAGAATTAATAGTGAGTAAATATTTTAGGATAAGTAGCACCTTTATAATTCCTCAGTAATTTTTTGCTACACTCATCACCTCAAGGTAAAATCTGAACTCCTTAATGTTATTTGAGATTGTTCCCAGTCACAGTTTTCTTCCCTCCATCCCTCAGTGGGCGTCCTGTGATTAATACCACTACAGTTGTTGGTTTTCCCCTTCACTCCTTTCCTCAGCCTAGCTGGTCTTGCTTCAGGTCAGAGAGTACAGGCCTGTGCTGGGCACTTTTAAGACCCTACTGCACATTAGCCTTCGTATTTCCAGGAGAGTGCCTGGGGATATTAAATATTTAACCAGACATTTAAAATTCAAAGAACTAGGGGCACGGTGACCTTGGTGGCCTACATTTGCTTGGTGATTCTTCCTCTGTAATTATTTTATTCCCTCTTAAATTTTTTTTTGACTTTTATTAGTACATTTGCAGTACATAATGATAACATTCACTGTAAAAAATTAGTACATGTATGTAACACATTTCAATTCCTTTTTTCATCCTTCTTTCCACCCCTCTTCTATTTTTTTAGCATCCCACTGTAATTATTTAGTCCATTTTGTATCAGTAAAAATAATAATACTCACTAAAGGAATTTTTCATTCCTCTTCTTTCAGTTAATTACTTAACTTTCCTAAATTCAATTTGTTAATCTGTAACGTGGAGATAATAATTGACACTGAGTTGTGAGAATTAAAGGAGTACCAGAGGCAAGAAGTGGTTTCAAACTTATGACTCAGATTATTTTTCTTTCTTATGCAAATGAACATAGGGACACAGCTTTTAGCGATAGGCAGAGCTCACTATTACTCTCACAATGAGGCCTCAATTGTCCTAAAATGCATTTTTGTTTAATATTCTTTTTTTAAAAATTTTTTCTCCCAATAGTGTCTCAATCGTGAGCAAGGGATTAAGTGGATCAAAAAAGAAAGACTTCCAGCATTTCTGGAGAGTGATTGCTATTTTGAATACAGGTATTGGAGTTCATCAATACACAGTTTTTAAATGCTCATTTTTCACCTGACATCTTTTTTCTGTGATTTCTTAGTAAAACGGTATAGCTTTCAGCCCTCTGGGGTTTGGGGCCTACTTGTTATATAATAAAGAGTGATAGACCATTGTCAAAAAAATCACTTAACTTTCCAAAAAGATTTCACAGAATAGCACCTATTAAATGCATTTCAGTTGTACCTCTTTCACTGATACACTTTTTAAACTAAGCTATCTATGGTGATAATGGTATTTGTGTACAGGAGTTTACAGATGAATGTTAAAACCTGTATCAGTACAAAGTTTTTCCTTTATGTTCCCTTTTAAAGTGTCAAGTACCCAAACATTCTGAAAATGTAGTAAAATTTGATCTTTGCTTATAACAACCATTTTAAAATAAAAATAGAGTAAAATAAAAATTATTAATTATAGAATTGTTCTATTAGTGAACAGTTTCAATGAATAAATCATTCATTTCAGCAGAACCTAAGAGAATCATCCATCCTAACAGGAGAGATTACCTTGATAAGTACTCAAAATTTTAGGGTTTTATTCTGAATTCTACTCTATTTGAAACTTAGTCAAGTGTTAATTATTTCTACAATGTAGGTTGGCCAAATTGGTATCACAAGTAAGATGGAGCAAGTCAGGTGTGAATTTCACAATTGGTACAAAGTTTGCTCCATGGGTCCTGAGGAAACCACCCAGTCCACCACCTCCCATTGTTGACGAAGACAACCTTATAATTATGAAAAAGTTCTACATTTCTCTTGGCGAGGTAAAAATATGAGTATCATTTTGTGAAACTTTGTATTTCAGAGATATTTCATTTAAAATGATCCAAACTACTTCAAAAGCACATTTAGCAATAATTCTATTGGATTTATGCTGACTCACTTGCCTTGCACACTAACCTTAAGTGTAATTAGAAATATTATGACATGTATCTGGAGTAAAAAAAGCAAGACTGAAGAATGTTCTCAGTATCACCTAGGAAGCAAGGGCAAACTTGCATTCTATCCATAGTCTAGTTATTTCAAAATTGTTATTACATGAATTCAATTACTTTTGTAAAAAGATGATAAACTGTGACTTCTCCTTCTGTCTAGATAATTTCTTGTAGCAAAATGCATTACTATTTAACTGCTGCCAGAGAAATTTACCCTCCATGACTGTGGAAATGTGGGATTATATGAGTACATTCAAAGAGATAAAGCCTAGAATCGAATGTCCTTTTGGATCATCAAAACTTGGTGAACAGTGTTGTTTGATTTTTGGTCTCTATCAGATCTTATTTCTGGCAACACAATTCCAATACACAATTGTATCCCAAATTAAGGATAGTAAGTGTGTGATCCTTGTGATCCTTGTGCTGCTATTCTCCAACTCTCTGTCCATGACAGTCATTGCTAACTAGTTGTGGCTATTTTTCTGCTGCGCTAGGACTTAGCTTCAAATTCTTTCAGGCATTGCCAACTGATTGGTGAGATCACACAAGAGGAACCCTTTTGCTCTGTGTTGGAATGGGTAGACTTAGTTACTAGAACTAATACATGTGTATTTGTGTCAGTCAGTGTTTACTAGAGAAACACAATATAACACAAGATACACAAAAACATAAGAATTTCCAAGATTGGCTTACAGTGGCCACACGCAGAGTGAGATATGGAGGAGTGTAGAGGGTCTGTCTGTACACTGGAGACCACAGGATTCAGTTGAAGGTCCGGAGCTCACTTCAGTGTCCCATGGGAGTCCATATCTGGAAGCTGGTGGGTCTGCCCTGGAAGCCAGGAGATGATGTCCAAGGTGAAGGTGAAGGCTGGAGCTCCTGCAAAGAAACGGAAGCGGGTCTGTCCTCCTTCCTGTCCACTTTATACCATCCAGGAGACAAGCCACCGCGCTAGGGTGGGCCTTCCATACCCCAGTGTTGGAATTACGGAGCTGATTTAGCTAAGTTTCCTTTACTCAAATTGACACAATCAACCGTTGTGTGTATTCCTAGTAAATATTGTAGTTTGGTATTTCTATCAGCAATATTTGCCTAAATTTAAAGTTATACGATTAATTATTTTTGCTGAAAAATGATTAGTGATATACTAAAGACAAGTTTTTCTTCTCTCGTATTTTTTCTCTTTACATATTTTAGAAATTCAGGAATGTCATAAACTATGTACTGACAATTGAGGCCAGGAAACATGCAATGTGAGCCAGGCATGGTGGTGCACACCTGTAATCCCAGCACTCAGCCAAATTGGTCTGAGGGAGGCTGAGGCAGGAGGATTGTTGCAAGTTTGAGACCCACCGGGGCTATAAAGTGAGCTCAAGGCCAGCCTGAACTGCATAGTGAGGCCCTGTCTCAAAAAGATCAAAACAAAACAAAACAAAGCAAAAGATAAGCAAAATGAAGATCTATCCAAGAGAATAAGCTCTGACTCCTTATATGTGAATTTAAATAAATATAGGGAGTAAAAACTCAAGCTAGTTTACTTTTTCTGAGGTGAAAAAGTTGATTTCTGTTCACTTGATTAGTATTTTATACATTACTATCATTTTTCATAGCCTTTGTACTTTCTTTGGGCCCTTGAACTAATTAAACTACAACTATAGATAGAAATTAACCTTTATTATAATTGGTAATTCTTTGAGTCTTCAGTTACACCATCTAAATTGGCTCAATTTGTAAATGCACAGATTGTAATAGTTCACTGGTGAGTGACTGATGACTTCATTTTCTCCTGTTCTTTACCCCGTCATCCTTTTTGATCACTTGACACTTGTATATGGGTCTAACTCAATTCCTTGAGCACTCCTTAATTTATTCTGGTCTCCTCTCAGTGCTTAGGATACTGCTTGGACTAGAGTAGTGGCTCAGTAGGTAAAGGAAAGTGGGAACAAAGGTGATTTAGAGCTTTCCCAAGCGCCTGTGCACACAGGGAACCTTAACTCTGAAAGGGACAGTGGCTACACAGAAGACATCTCTGGTTTGTTTTCTTTTGGTTGTATTGTACTCCTGACACGTCTGCTAATTCTCTGTAGTAGACAGGGAATATCTTCCATTTGAGCCTTGCTTCTTCTTCAAGTGTTAAGCTAAGTGCCATTCAGCTGACAGTTGGAGAAAGGAGAAATGAGAATGCTGGACACTCCCTTTTCTGCTCCTGTGAAGCAGTTTGGATTCTCTGGGGGAAAAGAGGGGGCATTATTAAGAAAGGCAGGCAGAGTAATTTCCCAGGACAGATGGGCTAGGAGCTTCTTAGGGCTGGAGTTCCAGAAGCAAAGGATCGGGTTGGGAATTGGGTTGGCTGACTCAGGAGTACACAAGGCAAAGAAAGAACCCAAGGCTGCATCCGTGAGTAGGTGGAGGCAGGAATCAGTGTGTAGGAAGCGTCCAATTCAAGAAAAGCTGTGAAAGCTGAGTCCAAGGCAAAGGGGCAGCCAAGGTTGGAGAGATTTACAGAATTCTGAGAGTAGAGTCTGTCATGCCGCGGTATGACATGGAAAAGGAGAAAGGAAAAAAAAAATCCACTGAGCCAGAGCTGACAGAATTGAGGCCATGAAACAGTTGGGAAAGTTGTAAATAGAAGCAGCTAGCAAAGGGTGTGTCAAAAGAATATGAATCTGTAGTGAATCCAGGAACAGGCTTTCATGCTCTGCTTTGGTCAGCAATAGCCTGAGAGTAAGAGTGGAGAGGAATCTGGGCTTGATTTTTTTCCTTCGGTTATCTGATATGGAAAATCGGGATTGAAATGTTCTTCCCATTATTTTCTTAGATAATGAATTCTTGTATGGTTTTCTTTTTCCAGACAATAATTTTTCCTTTATATATTGTACTGTATAAATTAAATATTATTACAATAATTCCTTCAGGTTTGTGATTGGAGGAACACTGTTAATCTTACGTTAAACTAATGTATCTCTTTCTTCCTAGGCCTCCTACACACAAACAAAGGATTGGTTTTCACTAGCAAAACAAAATCAGCAGGTGATACCCACCTTTTCCTTACCCTGTTGTACACCCCACAAGAAAAATGAGTCACCAATTATTTCATCTGCTTCTGGTAAGCAGAAAAGGGTAGGAGTGACTTCTTTAAATCTTCTGTGGTTGCTCTAATCTTATAGGACAGCATTTAGTGGGTTGGGAGGATAAAGTATATACACAGCCCCTGCCTCTATTTCCTACTATTTTTTTTGAGAGACAAATTGGTTCTGTGAAAGGGGAATGAGTTTAGAACCCAGCTCTGATACCTAGGAGCACTGGGGATTGAACCCAGGGCCTTCTCACTGAGCTTCGTCCCAGCCTTTTTAAAATTTTTTTGTTCTTTGACACAAGTTCTCACTAAATTGCCCAGGCTGGGCTCACACTTGATCCTCCTGCCTCACCCTCCCAGAATGCTGGGACTCCAGGCATTCACCACTACATCCAGCTAGTATGACTTGCTTTCCTCATCTATAAAATCAGATTAATGATACACATACATGTGTAGAAACTAGTTGGCCTAGTGGCTGGGTTACTAATGTGCAGTCAATGTTTGTCTTATCTATTTCCTAGTTTACTATTTCTTACTATTAAGATTGTTTATTTTTAAAAAGGCTGTTTATTAAGCAATAAAGTGGGTACAGTATTTGTTCTTTCTGAAAGAAGTCATTGATGAGAACTGAGTTTCCCTTCTGTCCTGAAGTTCAGACTATTTTTCAGGTGGAAAAGCAGATATATTACTACTGTGTGGAGCTTTCGTGGGTGACATTAACTTCTCATAAAAAGTAGAAGGAACCTACCAGAAATAAGAGTCATCATGATATTGTTAGAGAAAAAATATAAATGTGATTCAGGAGAAGAATCTTAGAATTTACTAAGAGTTCTTAACTTTAATCCCTCTGAAAAGTATATTCATCCAGTGAGGAAGATAAGTCAGGATTCTCTGTAACTGAACCTAGGTCTAGGTAAAAAGGAACTTAATCTCCCTAGTTGAAGATGGCTGTATTTATAGATTTATCATTGCCTCCCCCAAAATATTAAGTAGAAAATTGAGGAGTGAAAGATGGAAAGAGGAAGAGAAATGATAGCGGGAGGGTGGTGAACAGAAATGTCTGTGCTGGTCTCCACCACGCCCTCCCCTCAGTTCTGTGGGATTTAGAATTGCCCGGTATCCCTTCATAGCTTTCCAACGACTAATCATCACTCAGTATTGGGGAAGTGGCATATATATTTTCAATAAATTTATAACAAAATCTTTCCAATGCATCGAGAGTTGAAATCAGGTAAGAAAATGGTCACGGGGAAGAATACCTGTGGCATTTTCCACGGCATTTCCTGAGGTAGAGTTACTGTGTGAAATACAGTGCTGACATCTGATATTTCCCCAATTTCTAAAAGAGAGAAAATAGGGCAAAATACCCTGTCTTTGGAAAGGGTAAAAATAATCCACTAGTAACCTTCACAAGTACTTTATGCTAATTTGTAACTTTTAATCAGAGACTGTAGGACAGATAGTATTTTAATCTTTCTTATAAAAGCAAATTTTTAAAAGTTGTTGACTCTAGTTCTAGCCTATTTATTTATGGTTTCATCATATATTGACTAATTTTTTATCACACAAAATAAAATATTAAAGCATATATAATTGTCTACTATACATATTTTTATTAATAGATTTGACCCTTGTATTTTATCATTCTATATCAGTCTAAAATATTACATTTTAAAAGAATATGATGTCTTTTTTAATATCTTCTGTGTTAGAGATGTCAAATACTTAGTCCTATTGCCCCATCTAGGACAGGTAAGATTATCCCTGTTGGCAGGTTTTTCCTTACTGGTTCCAAATGTGGCTTCAGAATCCTTGTGAAGATACTGGTCCTTTCAGCTGCTGCTTTCAGTAAGGCAGTTTGTCATGCCAGCTCTATAGCATCTGTTAATAGCAAAAATCTTTGTATTCACATCTAACTTAAAACCCTTTTATAATTTAATGCAGAAAGTTGTATCTTTGATGATGGAGTTCACCCCAGGACAAAAAGGGGCTCATCTAAAACCACTCAATTAATTTCTGAATTAGAAGAAGATGAAGAAGAAGGGTCTGTATCTGTAAAGGACACTCCTTCACAAGCTCTTCTGAGAATATACCTTGAACAGCAACATGACGTGCTTGACAGAAGACTGACACTGCGTTTTTCAACCTATGAAGAATTCTTAACTTCCTATGTATTCTTTATTCTGAAAGCAGCCCTTCAGGAAGTTACTGGCGAGCCCCTTAGGGAAAGCCCAGACTGCGTGAACTTCAACAGTGTAGGGCAAGTGGTGGTTGATGATTCTTCTGAATGTCTCTTTGACCCAATTCAGACCATCATGGGAAAGTCAGATGAGGCCTTAGGGAAAAACAGTTTCAATTTAAAGAGGGATGGCTTTGGGCCTGAGAGTAGAGCTGATTGGAATGTTTCTCACAGATCTTACAGCATTAGCAATAGGAAGGAGTTTGAAAATTTTAAGAATTTTATGAAGGGGACCTTAGGAGAGAGATACTGGTTGCTGTGGATGGATACTGAGAGGTTAAAAGTTCTTAAAGACCCTGGAAGACATCAAAGGTACTTCTACTTTTATTTTATTTTTGGTCAAAAAAAGACCAAAAAATAGTTTTAAAAATAAATGATAGAATACTTGTTTGGGTTTAATTACAGGCAGAAAATCTATGATAAATATTAGAAATGTAATTTATCCTTTCAAGGTATGACTAATGATAACACGTATCTTGTTATAATATTAAATTTTGACTTCACAAGTTTTCTGATTTCATAGCTTTCAGGTACTAATAACAGTAATTATTTGGGTTTACAAACTCATAGTTTCTTCCCACAGGTTCTAGAACTGCTCTAAAATTACTTAAATTTTTATAATATCCCAATGATACAAAATTTTTAGCAAAATTTATCATTTATATGACTACATATAAGATAGGACCTGTATTCCTAACGGCCTGCTTGGTGAACAAATTCCATCTTTGGTCGGATTCCACATAGCTGGATACCTCAATGAACCTGTCTGCTGGAGAGCCTCCCAGAAGTCTAACAGGGCCCAGGTCTTCACCAGGCCAGCTCTATACATTTAAGATTACTGTAGGTCTAAGATTCTCAAAAGGAGACCTCATTAGGAAAGTCCTGATCCCATGCATCTGTACTTGTAATACAGTATAGTAGACTACAATTCGTATTAGTGGTTTGACCGAGGATATAGTAGTGATTGGGTTATTCCAGTTATTTTATGACATCCAAATCACAGAGCCCATCAAGTATATACTAGTGACAGGAACAGTTGTTATTTTAATGGCATGCAGGTCATAGAGCTTATAGTTATAAGAGCAGGGGTCACCAAATGGTTGGTTGTGAAGTATGAACTGATTGATCATGGGTGCAAGGTCACTACCACTTTTAGAGACATATCAGCAAACTTATATGCAAGTAACCTATATAGGTTTTTCAGGACCTGACCCTATAGATAATATTTTAGGCAACGTTAAAAGGAGCTTGTCAGGCATGGGCACACACCTGTAATCCCAGCACTCAGGAAGCTGAGGCAGGAGGATAGCTGTGAGTTTGAGGCTAGACTCAGATACATAGTGAGCTTAAGGCCAGCCTGAACCACATAGCAAGGCCTTGTCTCAGAAAACAGAAATGAAAAAACAAACTAAGGAAATAGAGTCAACCAAAAAATTATACACACTTCAGCAGTTCACCATACTAATAAATGTCTGGAAGCTAATGGCCACTTTAAGCACCTCTTATAATTATGGAAGCCAAAGGTAACTTGTATTAATCTCATAATATCTACCTAAATTTACTATTAAAATATTTACACATTGTTCTTTTCTTGATGTGTATGTTCTTGGTGGCCTCTGTAAATATTATTAATATATATTAAAAGGTACTGAGGGCATCAGAAAAATGCTATAGTGAATTACCACATACTTAATGGCCTAAAGCAACCAAGTTTATTCTCTTACATTTCTAGGGGTCAGAAGGCTCTAGGAGGAGACTTCTTTTCTTTTTCCAGTCTATGAAGGTCACCCACATTCCTTGGCTTGTGGCCTTTTCCTACCTCTTCAAAGCTAGCAGCGTAATAGCTTGTCTTCTTTCTGACATCACATCTTTGTGACTGTGACTTTCTTGTCTCTCTCGTGGAAGTGTTCTTGTGATTACACTGAGAACACTCAGATAACTCAGGATGATCTCCTTAACATCTTTACTTAATCCCAGCCATAGAGTCTCTTTTGCTTCGCAAGGTAATAAATTTACAGATTCTGGAGATTAGGATATAGACAGCTTTTCAAGACCATTCTGCTTATCATAAACACCTTTTCCATAACTACAGAAATATTTTCATCTCCTTAGAAATGTTCAATACTCCTATAAATCAGTGTTGATTTTCAGATAGTTCATTGCTTGTCTGAAACACTTGCTTTTGGGTAGTAAAATATTGTATCAATCTGTGAATATGTAGGCATGTGTTTTATTTCAGACATCTTGAGAAGATGAAAAAATGCTATCTCGTGAGCAGTGGAGAGTGCTACCTTTCTGCAGAAATCTTATCAAAACTTGATTTGTTAGATGGATCTCAGTGGACTGAAGAACATTTAAAAAATATTCAATCTGAGGTCATAAAACCTTTACTTCTATACTGGTAAGAACAATAATATGAATCAAAGTTATTTACTTTCACTTTCCTTAGGCTAGTTATAAGTAATGGTTTTTGTTGTATGGGCATATAATTTGTTAAAATTTAAAATGACAAGGTTATTATATCTTTGGCCTTCCTTGAAGTACTTATCTTACAGATAATTGGGGTTTTGGTGTGACTTTAAATGTAGATTGGACAGTATTTAAGTTCCCTTTTAACTGAATATATTCTTCCACCTTTTTATGATTAATGGTCCATAAAATGTGTGCATGTGTACCTGTGTGTGTATATGTAGCTAGAGGTACAGACTTACCATCTCAATGGACATTTTTTTTGTCTTTCTTTTTTTGAGACGGAGTCTCACTATGTGATTCAGGCTGACCTTGAACTCTCAGCAATCCGCCTGCCTCAGCCTCCCAAGTACTGGAATTATAGGCATACACCACCACACCCAGCCTCAGTGGACATTTTTTGAGCACTTACATTAGGCCAAATACTGTGCTAAGGATAGAAGGTTAAATTGGTCAAGGCTACAGATTATAATCCAGAGAGAACACCAGGTGAAAATAGTATAATGAAGTATGGTGAATGTTACAGGTAGAGAGAAGAGGTCTTATTTAACAGGGGACTTGAAGAAAGGAAAAGCAGAAAGACACAGTGGAGAAGATATGTCCTATCTGAGGATCACTGAGTTGTCTGTAATGACTGTATTGGATCTCACTTCACTTCTATACTTTAAATTCCACTGATTGCCCCGAAAGTTTCAGCTTAAAGTTTGGATCTTTTAAATTAGCAAATAAAATCATCATGATTTGTGCCTTACCCATTTCTCTGGCATCATCTCCTCTCTCAGTATTCCACATTACATGTACATTTCATAGTTTTCTATATATAGTGTGCTATTGTAATCTTTCTTTTAAAATTCTATTCTATAAAACATACATATTCAATTCTATTCCATAAAACATACAGTATAGTAAGTAAAACTATACTATAGTGGGTACACACCACCTAACTTAATAAAATATTATCAAGATAGAAGTAACTTTCCTCTTTTTTTTTTTTTGTCTTTTTGAGACAGGGTTTCACTGTGCAGTTTAGGCTGTCCTTACTCATTTTGTAACCCAGGCTGGCCTCAAACTCACAGCGAGACTCCTGCTTCAGCACCCCCCCCCCCATGTGCTTGGATTACAGGTGTGCACCACCATGCCTGGTCAGAAGTAACTTTCTTTTAAATTATAAATTATGTTTTAAAGTAATTGTAGATTCATATGCAGTTGTAAAAAATTAGTACTAAGTGATACTGTGTGTCTTTCATTCAGTTTCCCCTAGTGGTTAGCATCTTACATAATTGTAGTATACTATCACAGTGATGAAATTGACATTGATAAAATTTACTCACCTTTCCCACATTTTACCAGTTTAATATGCACTCATTTTTGTGTGTATCTATATTTACCTCCATGTTATTTTATCATCATGTCATGGTTCTTGCATATGCCACCATAGTCAGGATACAGAACAGTTATGTTACCACAGGCTTGCTTTAACCTGCCTGTTTATAAGCACATACTTTTCTTTCTCCCCTCCCTCCCTAACTCCTGGAAACCAGTAATAAAAAAATCAAATAATATGTAATCTTTTGGCATTAGCCTTCAAATTCAGCACAGCGCCCTAGAGATCTGTCCACGTTGTGTGTACCAACAGTTTGTTCGTTTTTATTCCTGAGTAGTAGTATGCTGTATGAATGTAGTGTATATGCACTTACCTATTGAGGGACATTAGAGTTGTTTCCAATATTTGGTTATTACATTGTATTCACATGCACATGTGCACATACACACACTGGAAACAGATTCTTGGTGTGTATGTGGCAAATATCTTCTATTCTCTAGAGTTTGAGAATTAAAATGTACAACCAGTGTACAGAAGAACTTCCATAATGGTACCATCAATACTAATTTAGGAGCCACTGTGAAATGGCCTATAATAATAAATGAATTTACATACTGGGTAATCAAATATTAATGTTATATGTTTGAAATAAGTGTAAAATTAAAATGGTAAGAACAGTAGGAATTTAGGGAGTTATATGAATATATTTAAATAATGTGAATCAGAAAATTGAGGCATCTCGATTTCCTGGTCATCACATATTTAACGAGTCTTGTAGATATGCTCACTTCTGGTGACATAAGAAATAACTTCATAAATTTCCAAGTCTGAAATTTCCAAGTTCAGAAATGTGGGATAGAACGACCACTCAGACTATACAGGATGTTTTCTGATTCTAAACCAATTATGGACTTTGGGTTCTTTTCCTGCCCCAACCTATGTTCACAGTCAGAAGATAGATATCTACCTTCTTCCTGTTTTAAATGGAAGCAGTTTTCTACCAGACCTTGTACTATGGAAGAGGAATTAATCCTTGGGCTGTGGAATCCAGAGGGAAGGCCTGGTCCAAGAATCAATTAGCTACAAGGCCTTGACAGCTGGTGTTAACCTTTTACACAGTAATCTGAAGAGTTAACCCAGAGACTGAGTGCCAGGACATCCATCCAATTAAGTGTGGCCTTGATATTGTGCCAGACATTCTTTCTCCTAAGCGTCTGGCAGAGGAGTTCACTTTTCACTTATATAAATTATTATAAAATTAATTGCTACCTTAGAATTTGAGACTTCAAAAACATAATAGGAATCATAACCTACTTTAGTAGTATACTTGGGCATTATAAAACATATAAAATGTTTATATATTTTAAAATATTAACTTCTAACAATTGGTATTTGGTACATAGATAAATACTAAATTGTTTTAAAATAATCAGAATATTTTGTTTATTTTAGTAGAAAGTCATCTTTAAAATTTCTTCATCTATGTATCCATCTCTGTCTATATAAAATGTTTTATGTTTCTTATCAAGAAGAAAATAATTTGAACATGCCTATCTGATTTTTTCCCTAATATATATTGCTTTTATTTCTCAGTAAAAGGGACTGCAGGCAGTGACATATAGAAAAATATTTCTAAAGTCTAGGAAGCAGAAAAAGAAATAGAAATGATTAGAAAAGGGATATAGCAAGATTGATAATTGTGAGCACAACTGTAGTATATTTTGTAGGCTTTTGATTTTTGAGACTTATTTGCTCTTTAACATCTTTAACCTTAAGTTTGTTTTTCTAATAAACAGGGCACCAAGATTTTGTATTACTCATTTATCCTCAACAAAAAGTGCTAGTGCTGAACTGAAATTCTGGCATCTCCGTCAGGAGAAACCAAGGAAGGACATTGACCCTTTTCCACAAATGGCAACTCTCTTGCCATTAAGACCCAAATCTTGCAATCCACAGATATCTGAGATCCAGGTAGGGTATACAACTAATGTTTTGGTCTCTATTAAGTGTACAATTCAATGTCCATGCTTGAGTGTTTGACCATTATCACTTACTTTTATCAAAAGTTTTATTGTTATTAATGTACATTCTGGCCCAATTAGGAAATAAGAAAATTAACAGTTTTCTACAGAGCAGTCAAAATGATGGTTTTAAAACAAATGATCATGTCATTCATCTGCTCAGGACTCCCCACTGGCTTCCTCTTTCCCTCAGAATAAAATCCAAAATCTCTACTAAGCTGTATAGGCCTTTTGTCACCCTCTTGACCTTGTTTCCTACCACTCTAACCTATTCCACCCAGCTACACTGGTCTGTTTGCACCTCTTTGAACACGTCAAGCAAAAACCCCAGGGCTTTGTACTGCTGTGCTTCTCTTCCTCCAGAAACTCACATGGTCCCCTACTTCCTTTAGCCACCTGCCTGAGTATCAGTCAGGAGGCTGTCCTCGCTGTTCTACACGCCAGCATGCTTTTGTGGAATGGCACCCCCCCATCTCTGTCTACTGCCTTTGTCCTGCTTAACTGTATATATTTCTAACCATGTGATTTACATGTATATTGTCTTCTACTTCAGACTAGATGTGAGGAATTTTTCTTATCCTTAGTGCCTAGAATAGTCTCTGGTACATAACAGTTGCTTAGTAAATATAATTTGAACTAATAAGTGAAAAGTAGCAACATCAGAATTAGAAGTGAGATTTTGTCACATGGGAAAGAATAAAAGCACACAAAAAAATGTAAAAGGAAAAAATCCAAAGAGAAGAAAAGTTAATTAACTTTATAAAAAACAATAACCCTATATATTTTGCATAGGAATGCACTAACTATAAGCAAGACCTATATACAGTAGTAAGGACCTTAACTAATCTTAGTTGCCGTTAAAGAAACGGTAGAATGTTAACTGCTACTAGCCATAATTACACACACCCTTTTCAAAAGATTCATCTGCATTTAGGCCATCTTATTTGAAAAGGTAAGGAGATGTGCAATATAGTTTTTAAGATTTTACTTTACACACACTGGTTTAGAGCTGGAAACACATTAGTTTTTCTGTCAGTGGTTTCTGAATTCTACATTGAAATCACTAGAACTTCTAAAACATTCCAATGTGTGGGTCCCACCTGCTGAGTTAATTAGTCTGGAATCATTCAGTATCACTCTTAGAATTAGGGAGGTAACTTTGAACCTGTAATTTCAACTCTGCCTGAACATCAGAGCAATGTTTTAGAAACTGTGCTTTAATAAGATTCCCAGGTGATCATGATGAGAAGCCCTACTACCAACTCGGGAGGTCTCAAGCATACATAGCTGTCACCCAGAGAACTTATTCATACAGATTCCTGGGCACTGCCAGAGAGGAGGCTTCAGTGGGTCCTTGTGAGCGACAAGGGTTTGCATTCCAGCCAGTCCCTCACTGGTGATCAGCTTGCTGCTGCTCTGAGGCCCACACTGTAATGTCCCTGCAGTATGCCGGTGTTTTCTTACCCATTGTGTTGACTTCCCTCTGATCTCTTTGGCACTTTGTGTTCTTATTGTACACCAATCAAGTGATTAATCTAGTCCTCTTGGTTGGTCCATGCATCTTAGTGACCTGGTCACCAGGTGAACACACATTTTGGAGGCATAGTACGAGGACCATGTTGTCGGAACTGGTAGATATTTGTATAAAAAAATCAAACTGAAATAAGGAGAAAGAGAAAATTAGTGATGTGGTTAAGAAAATGAACTTGAAACTCTAAACCTATTGGAAGAGAAAGTAGGTCAAAATCTTGAAGACATAGGAGTAGGCAGAGAGTTCATGAACAAAAATGAAGCTGCAAGGGAAACACTTCAAAGACTCAATAATTGGGACCTCATCCTACTGAAAAGTTTTTGTACATCTAAAGAAATCACCAGCAAAGTAAAAAGAAAACCCACAAATTGGGAAAAAATCCTAGCTGGCTGTCCCTCAGACAAAGGTCTTCTATCTAGAACATACAAAGAATTAAAAAACATGTACCTGTCCA
>PVLD010016169.1:0-45899 GCA_004027595.1 Dinomys branickii | reverse complement strand
ATTTGCATGTCTGTATATGGGTCCATACATCTACAATTCAAAGATATCAATGGATAAAGTAACAACTACTGTTGAGACCATATCACCTTGTCTATAGATTAGTTGTGATTGTACTATTTTCTATGATAATGGGTGTCTGTTTGTCAATATGTTTTTGTACTTTTATGTTTCTAAAATAAAAAAAAAAAAATCAACATTAAGGCCTACTCCCAACATGCAGAATCTGTGCTGCCCAGAAATGCAAATGAACGATCAACCAGGCACAGTTAAGACCTTCAGTTTGTGAGCTTGTCGCAGCATTTCAGAACAGCTTTCCTTGCAGCTGATCCTCAGAGCCTTCCTTTGCTCCCATTTGGAAGCAAGGCTTCCCAGACTAAGAGGAGTTAAGTTGCCACTTTCAGGATCTACGCAGTCCGACAGCTACCAGAAGCCACTGAGCACGCTTCACTGCACTCTCTAAATCCCAGGACTCGTGTGAAGAAGACATCTGTCAGCTATCTTAACGGTTCATTCAGAAGTTCTCCAGCAACCTCTAATCAGAGGAAGTTGAAATCAAATCAAAGCTTTTCTCCTCTTCCCTCTGCCATTCTGCTGTGTACAGCACAGACATGAGAGCTGGGCCCCACCTGATTGAAAGATGCATTCTGATTTAAAGACTGCTGAGATGGGCCTCTCCTCAGAGCATCTGTTGCCACAGCCGGATTCCTGAGAGACGCCCTGAGCCCTGATCCTGAGCTGGAGGTGAGTGGACCCCAGACTAACTTTTCTTTTTCTAACCTTTTTCACAAAAATCGTAGAACCTGTTTAGATGTCTACTGAAAGTGGGGCTTACCTTCCTCCATCAAGAGATGAGAGCCCTCTCTCGGAGACACTTTCTTTGCATCGGGACAGCAGCCTTCCAAAGCCACAAAGTGTAATTAGCAGCTGACAGTACCTGCATCATCTGAATGCTGGGGCCGCACCAAAGCTGGCTCAGGATCTCTAAGGGTAGGGCTTGATAATGCTTTAGTAACAAGTTTGCCGAGATCTAACTCACATCCTGTACTTCTTAATTTTTGTCCTTTAAATGTGCGTGTGAAGTTTAGGATCCACCGTCTTCATTTCAAAGTATCCAGTTCAGTAGTACTGATTCACAGCACTGTGCAGTCTAATTACAGAATCTTTCTGTTACCCCCAAATCTTCTATCAACCTTACTCACAGTGTAATCACCCCTCTTCCCTCCTTCCAGCTCTGGGCAGCAGGCAGACACTAACTTACATTTTGTAAATTCTTCTGATTCACAACAATTTGTATAAATAGACATATAACTCATGTAAATCGCTCTTGTGTCTGGTTTATTTTGTGTAGCATAATGTTGTCAAGGTTTATGCATGTTGTATTGTCCATTGATAATTTATTACTTTTAGTTGAATAATATCCCATTGTATGGGTATACTACACTTTATGTATTTGTCAATGGATGAGAATTTGGATTGTTTCTACTTTTTGATGATTATGGATGCTGCTTTTATGAATATAGGTATACAGGCTTGTGTGCAGTTACATTTTCATTTCTCTGTGGTACACCGAGCCAAGAGCAGACTTCCTGGGCCATGTGCTAACCCTGTGACTAACCGCTGGAGGAAGTGCCGCTGCCCGCACAGTGTCTGGGCCATCTCACATCCCTGCCCCCATCCTCCCCAGTACCTGCCATCTTGTATTTTAACCCTTCAGGAGGAGTAAGATGGCATCTCATTGTGGTTTCCATTTGCATTCCTCATAGCAGGAGGCACCGTGTGTGCTTTGTTTATCCCACTAGCAATTTGTCTCTTTTCTTTGGGGAAAACTCTATTCAAATTATTGTCCACTTCTAAAATTGAGCAATTATTATTAAATTGCAATAATTCTTTATGCCTTTTAGATACTAGATCTTTACAAGATATTTAATGTGCAAATAAGTTTTCCAATTCTGTGAGCTACCCTTTCATTTTCATGACAATGTTCTTCGAAGCACAAAAGTTTTAATTTTTATGAAATTTAGTATTTTTAATATTTTTCTTTGGTTTCTTATCCTTTTGGTGTAAAAGCCAAGAAACTACTGCATAATTCAAGGTCACACAGATTTGCCCCTATGTTTTCTTTTGACAATTTTATGTATTCACTCCTACACATGCATAAAGTTGGGTGAAATACCCCAGATCTTAACTTATGCTTCTTGTCACAAAATTTAACCTCAGTCACTTAAATCTTTGACCCATTTTGAGTTAATTTTTGCATAGTGTGTGAGGCAGGGGTACAAGTTCACTGTCTTGTTTGTAAATATCTAGTTGTTATGGTACCATTGTCAAAACACAGTTGGCAGCTGGGTATGGTGACACATACATACAATCCCAGTACTCTGAGAGACTGAGGCAGGAGGATCATAGGATTATAACTTGAAGCAGTGTTGGGGAGTTTGACAATTTAGCAAGACCCTATATTAAAGTTTTTAAAAAATTTTTAAAACCCAGAGATGTAACTCCCCATGAAGATCCTGAGTTCAATCTGCAGTGTCATCAAAAACAAGACAGAAAAATTCAGTTGACCATAAACACAAAGATTTATTTTCTACATACTAAATTCTAGTCCACTGATCTATATGTCTATCTGTATGCCAGTACCATTCAATCCCTGTAGCAAGTTTTGAAATTGTGAAGTGAGGCCTCACACCTGGCCCTTTTGGGTCAATTTCTTATCTTTCTTTTTCTTCTATTTTATTTATTTTTTGACATATATGGGCCCCAGAATCAACTGTTAATCTTCGTTTTTTTAAAAAGCCGCTTAAGACTGTGATAGGTATTGCACTAACTCTGAATTTGAAAGTATTGCCATTTTAACAACACTTAATCTTTCAATGTGCCAGCAACAGATGTCCTTCCACCTTAGCACTTGCATTTTCTGAGTGGTGTTTCATAGTTTTCAGTGCAGAAATGTTCCACTTATTGTGTTAAATTTATTTCTACTAATTTTATTCTTTTGGACACTTTTTTTTTAATTTCATTTTTGGATTGTTCAGCACTAATATGTAGAAATTCAGCTGATTTGCTAATATATATATATATATATATATACTTATATGTACTACAAATTTGTTTAATTAATTAGTTCTAATAGTTTTCTAGTAGATTCCTTAGGATTTTGTAAACAAAAGATCATGTCATCTGCAAATAAAGGTAGCTTTACTTTTTCCTTTTCTAGGTGAATTTTTTATTTCTTTTGCATGACTATTTGTCTTGCTTAGTACTTCCAGTACAATATTTAATAAAAATAATAAAAGTGGAATTCTTGTCTTAATCTTTGAAAGGCTTTGAAGCCTAATCTTTGAAAAGCTTCAGTCTTTTACTATTAAGTGTGACGTAACTGTGATTTTTGTATAGACATCTTTGACTGAGGAAATTCTCTTTTATTACTAATACGTTGGGTGCTCTTATCAAAAATAACTTTCATGCCATTAAGCGACTTTTCTACATCTATTGAAGTGATCATGTGACTTTTCCTTTCTCTAACATGGTATATTACATACTGATTTTGTATTTTTGTACCCACCTTTACTATTGTGTAAATCTGTCTTGTTTGTAATATATACATGTATGTACATACTCCTCAAAAGGATATATCTGAGTCCTAACACCTAGCACTGATGATTGTGATTTTATTTAGAAATAGTATCTTTCTGTGTATAAGTTGAAGAACCTGATGTGGGACCATCCCAGCCTACCCTAAATTTAAAGTGGACTCTGCATACCATGACTAGTGCCTTTCTAAAGGAAAAGAACAGGAGATGTGGGACATAAAGATTATGTAAAGACAGTGACAGCCATTGGAGATCTGTCCCCATAAGCTCAGGGAGGCCTGAGCCACAGAAGATGCAAGAGGCAAGCCAGGGCGGCCCTCAGGCTTTCCCAGAGCATGTGGTGCCAACTACTTGATTGTGGACTTCCGTCTCCAAGAACTCTAAGTACTGGTTGTCTTAAGCCACCAACTTTGTAGTAGTTGTTACAGCAGACCCATGGGATCAAAAGTTCTCTTCTATTTTCTGGAATCATCTGCAAAGGACTGATATAATTCTTACAGCTTTGACAAAATTCACCTTAAAGTCACCTGGATTTGAACTTTACTTTGTGAAGAGAGTGTTTTGCAAAGAGTCTGAAGTCTGAAGTGCACATTTGGGGGTTGATTGGATCAAGGAGCCCTGTGCCCTCTGGTGCTTGTCCCAGGCTGAGGTCAGGACTGGCTGTGCTGAGGGCCCTGCGGCCTGGCAGGATGAGGTCCCTGGGCCCGCCCTGGGCGTGTATTCTTCCTCCTTCTCTGCTTCCTGGCCACCATGGCTTGAACACTTTTCCTCCTCCCAGGCCCCTCAGCCATCCCGTTTCTGCCCTGGAACCAGCTGAGCAGGGGCTGAATGTGAGCCATGAGCCAAAATGAACCTCTGCTCCTGTCAGTCACAGGTCCTGACTATTGTGTCTCAGCCACGGAAAAGTGGCTAAGGCAGTCTCTTTCATGAGATCAGTAGTAATAATGTCCTCCATCATCTTCCATTCCTGATTTTAACATCCTTTCTCTCTCTCTCTCTTTCTCTCTCTCTCTCTCTCTCTCTCTCTCTCTCTCTCCAGTCTATCAACTGTGCCAGTTTTTTAAAGAACTAACCTTTGGTTCTATTGGCTTTATTGATTGCACCTAAAAATACCCTTTAAAATTTTTCTATTTATTTCTATTTTTTCAGATAAAGTGAAAATATTTTTAATTTATTTTAAAAATAAAAGAAGGAAAACACATTAACAACAGACATCCATTTACAAAATAGCATAAGAACAATGCAAGCAATACTGAGTTACAAACAAAGTAGTAGGAAATTATCAATGGTTGTTGTTTTATGTATTGATATCTTCAAACTGGTTTCTCAGGAGAACAAATACAGACATGCAAGATTGATCAAATAATTAATCATTAACTGATCCTTTCAGTAAAATGATAGAAGTCAGTAGTTCAACTCTGTTAGCTCTCCTGTATATACATATAGACATAATTTCCCTTTATACATACATAATTTCCCTTTCTTTCATTTCTCTTTTTATTTATTTCTTTTAACTCTAATTTTTATTAGGAACTTGCTCCTGCTTGGTTTGAGATTTGTCATCCCTTCCTATATTTTTTGGGTAGAATTAAATTACTGATTTGAGATCTTTATTCTTTTTTAATGTAGCATTTACAGCTACACATTTTGCTGCAGAATATGCCATATGTTTTGGTTGTTGTACTTTCAATTTCATTATGCTGAAGTAGTTTACAGTTTCCCAGCTGTGGTTTGGATCTTGACCATCTCCAAGTCCCGATGGTCCCCAGGTTGGTGCTGCTGGGAGATGCTGGGACCAAGATGGGATGTATCTATAGCTCATTTGGGGCCGTTCCCTTCAAAGGGGCCATGGGACCCTGACCCTCCCTCTCTCTACGTCCAGGCTGATGAATAAGGTGAGAAGTTTTCTCTACCACATGTTCCTAGTGATGTGCTCCTTCCCCACTGCCTCATATCAGTGTTGTCAGCCAATCGCAGGCTCACCTTTCAGAGCTGTGCTGATGGAGGACCCACAAGCCCTTTTTCTATAAGCTGATACCTTGGGTGTGTTGTAGAAGAGATGGAAAGGGGTGAACACCTTCCCCACCATTTCTTCTTTCACCTCTTGATTACTTAAGTGTGTTGCTCAAGTTCCACACACTTATAAATTTTCCAATTTTTTTGTAGTTTATCTAATTTTGGGCCATTGTATTCAGACAGTATATATTTGACGACATCAAATTTTTTAAGTCTCCGGGGAAGTGAACCTAGTTAGCCTGAAAATATGATCCTTATAAATGATAATTTTTAAAAGAACAAATTGTGTTGAAATTTTTGCCAAAAGTGAATAAACCTGAAGCATTTACTCATGAAGCAAAAAGACTCATGAATCTTTTTATTTTTAAGAAAAGACTCAAGAATCTTAGAGTGTAAATTATTAAATAGATAATATGCAAAGAGAATAAATCTATTTTCTTTTTCTTCAAAATTAAAAAGGTCTTTGTACCAATGTAGTAAATGTTCTTTTTAGCACCAAAAGATTCTGTCACATTGCATCTCTGATGGATTTTTGAATCATTTTGACAAAATTTCCTAATGATCATTGTAATTCACTTTCTGAAAGATAGTTTCCTGTAACTATTTATTCTTTTAAGTAATTTTGACTTAGTCATATCTTGGTTGTATAAATTCTTCTTGATTTTATATTTGTCTGATTTCTCAAATTCAATCTTTAACAATGTTAAAATTTTAATGAATAAAATAATTTTGGTTTCTCTTTCTTTGGTTTTGTGCCATTAGTAGCACAAAAATCCTTTCTTATGAAGAAGATAATAGGAATAATTATCTCTGATTAGACTCTCAAAATTTCACTTACCTCAACACTACTGAGACCAACTTTAAGATGTAAAATAACCTGAAAAATTGGAACAGAAGTTCAGAGTTCCTAGCTTAATTGTAACTAAAATGTAGTAATAAAATATGTTTCAATAATTGTGTATTTTTCCAGTTTAAAACAGAAAACATATTTTTGTTGAAAGACTAGTGAAACATTATCTATAGAAAGATTTATTTCAAGTTAAAGGTGTTTATCAGTCACTCACTAACATAGTATAACTAATATTAAAAAATTAAAGGCCCTGAAAATGTATTAATGATCTTTATGTTCACAGTATCCTCTTACTTTCCCGATAGTATGTAGTTATTAGCAAATTCAAATTGTGTGCTACAACTCAGCAAAGGATCTCACTCTCCTCTGTTCTCACAATTATGATTGCCACAAGGAATGTCTGGTGCTGTTTAGTTGTATCCCCCACAGGTACATTCTCCTTCCAAAACAGCCACCTCCTGTTCCACATGACCTTCACCCAAAAGATAGGGTTTTATGTCAGCTCTCTGAGAGAAGAATCACTGCAACTCTGGAGAAAAACCAGTAAAAAATGAATTTTTATATTCATATTTCCAGGCCAAAATATTATCATTCTCTAACTCTAAAAATTCACAAATTATACTATTAGGAGCCACAAGCTGAAATTCTCAGAGAATTTCCAGAAACAAAGAATATGAAGAATTAAACAGTTAAATACTGAGCCCCAAGTTTTCCAAACAAGTGATGAACTTGTTTTGAGACCACTGAAAAAAGATAACCCCTATCCAATTTTGGCAGTCACTAATTATCATGCACATTTTTATATTTTTGTGTTCATCTTAGATATTTTTACCTTCTTTGTTGGCCTTAAATTTTAATTTTCTTCATAAATAACCTTGTCTTTTAACCCTGTTACTGTTCACACCACATCCCTGGTAATCATGAAATAAAGGACTAAGTTTTAGACACTGTAAAGATAAACAACCCAAATTAAAGCAAGTAAACCTGGGTATCAAAGGAAGATGCAAATAGCACACCTTATGCGAGATAGTCAAAGTTTCCCTATTCTTATCTTTGTGTCTGTTAAAGTTGCCACGTATGTTGACTTGAGTCTGAAATACACAGCCCTTCACACATGTGATCATTCCACAAATGACCAATGGCGGGGGAAAAAGGCTGGGTGTTCATAAAAGGCAGTCTATCACTGGTAAAAACACAGTACAAATCTGGATCCATTGAAGCATATGCTGACTGTGCCACCTAAAGCTCATAATCTGTCCTTCAGTTTAGGTGATTTACAGTGTTGTTCAAGTGTTCTGCACACTTGCTGATCACCTGTCCCCTCACTCTATCAGTTACTGACAGAAAAGTATTAAATCTCTAGTGGTATGTGTGGATTTGTCCATTGCTCCTTTAATTTTTTTTTTGTTTTATGTATATCATTGCTTTGTTTTAGGTGCACATGAACTTAGAATTTTTGTGTCTTCTTGTAAAGTGTTATATAGATATTTGCTCTTATTTCTGAGAATACTGCCCACTGGAAGCCTCTTTTATCTAAAATTGATGTCATCACTTCTGCTGTCTTCTAAATAGTGTTTACGTGGTATGTCTTCCTCTGTCTTTCTACTCTTAGCTTTTCTGTTTCTTTATATTTTGTGACCTATAGATATAATTTATTGAGTTGTGCTTTTTTATACAATCTGATACTTTCTCTTCTTTTGGAGCAGTCAGTCAGTTTAAATTTTCATAGAATTATTATTTGTGATTCGCTACTTATTGATCTGCCTGTAATGGTAACTTCATGTGTCAACTTGGCTAAGCCAAAGCACCCAGATATTTGCTCAAATAGTGCTTTAAATGTCTCTATAAAGATATACTCTAGATAAAATTAATCTTTAACCATAAAGTTTAGGTAAAACAGATTACCCTCCAAAAGGTGGGTGGCCTTACTCAATCCATTGAAGGCTTCAAGAGAAAACAGACTAAGCTCCCCCAAGAGGGAATCCTTCTTCTCCAGACTTACCTTGGACTTGAGCTACAATATCAGTTCTTTGAGTCTTTGAAACACCATGAAGGGAGATTAGTTTTTCCTTTTTGTCACCCTATAGCATCAACACTACAAAAGTGTGCAAAGCACTGTAGACTTAGAAATACAGCTACCCCTCAGTGTTCATGGAGACTGGTCCCAGGACCTGCCGCCATACCAAAACTTGAGAATGCTTTAGTGTTTTGCATAAAATGGCATAAAATTTGCATTTAGCTTATCCACATTTACTTGTATACTTTCAATCATCAGTAAATTACTTACGATACCTAACCCAGCATGCATGCTATGTAAATAGCTGTTATACTGTATTGTTGAAGGAATAATAACAAGGAAAGAATCTGCACAGATTTAGTACAGATGCAAGAATTGCAGATCTCACTACATTTTCCACCAGTAGTTGGTTGTCTCTACAAATGTGAGGCTCCACTGTACATGCTGAATGAATGAATAAAGAAGAATTTTTAAAGCAAGTTGCAAAATACAACATAGAATATAATATATCGCACATAAAACTTTTAAAATATTCAGAACAATACTACCTACAAGTAGTTTAAACATTTTTAAATGGGCTGGAAAAATGTATTACAATTTCCCTCTAATGATTCTCTTTGAGAAGAAAATTATTATAATGGCTTTGAGGAAGGAAAACAGCACTTCGGCATTATCACTAATATGGGTTTTTTCTATTTAAAAACTCATAAATAATTACTGCAAAAATTTATTTTAAAATTTTGTCCATAAGCGAGAAAATCACAATTTGCCAGCATCTATAGGAAGACTGGGCTAACGTTCAACATTGCAGATTTCACAGGCGGTGTGTTTCCTCTCAGGGGAGTTTTATCAGGATTCAGCTTCCAGCTGGTAACCCTGTTCACTTTAAACCCAAACCTGCAATGCTTTGGTTTATGCTATTTAAATAAATGAATAGAATTCTTCAGAGCTTAAATTGATTATTTTCCTATTAACTACAATAAAATCTGAGCCTAAAAGTTTACAAGAGATGCATGTGGTCCCTGCTGTCTTTGGCTGAAGCCTGAAGGTTATGCAGTGGGCATGCTAAACACAAATTGGTCTGCTTGGCATTGCCAGGTGTCAAGGAAGGCCACACACAAGCAGCCAAGGTGCCTCAGGGACAGAGAAGTCTCATGGCTCAGAGCCCCAAACTGGTACCACAGGTCCCCCAGAGGCACTCAGGCCGCACCCCTCAGCCTGCTTAGCACCAGCAAGGCTCACGCAGGCTGCTGTGTCACAGGCGGCTGCATCCAAGGCCAAGCTGGTCCATTAACATCTCTCTGCACTGCCAGAGCTCAGGGGCTTTACGCTGACCAAGCCGCAAGAACGACATGACCTGCACCACCAGAGTGGGTGCTGTGGGGCAAGGACTGGCTGAATGACAAACCGCTTCCAACTAAAAGGCTCTTCATGTGGACCCCGTAGTTTGAAATGCTCTCCAAATGGACTCTATACTTTGAAAAACATACCTATCAAAGGAAAACTTTAAGAAAAAGTAGGTTTTAAATATTTATTGGCCAAAGGATAAAACTAACATATGGGAACGGCACGAGGTGAAGGAGAGATGCCGATGCTGCCCCAGCCGGCCCTGGCACTTCAGTCGTCTCGTCTCCCAGAAGTGACTTCTCACTGGGCACTTGAAGACCCTGGCACAACTCTAGAACCCTGACACTACCATCATGAATCTCACTTCTGCACTACTGGTGGGAATGTGAACTAGTGCAACCACTGTGGAAACCAGTGTGCCGATTCCTGCAAAAACTACGACTAGAAGTGTTAAAATCAGCCTACTACACTGATACATCCACTCCCATCTTCCTAGCAGCACTGCTCACAACAGCTGGATCATGGCAACAGCCTATGTGCCTGTCAGCAGATGAATGGGTAATGGAGATGTGGGACACATGCACCTGGAGGGGGCTCAGCCAGAGGGATGAACGTGAGTCGTCTGTAGGAAAACGAATGCACGTGGATGGTGCTGAGTGACATAGACCAGTCACAGCAGGGGAAGGGTGGCCGGGTGTCCTCACCTGAAAGACCCAAAATATAAAAAATGACAGGGCAAGACAAAGAGCCATGCTAAGATACAGGGGGCAGACCCTGAGAGGCTCTGAGGGGGAAGGAGAGGCGAGAGGAGAAGACAGGAGAGCAAGAACAGTCCCCAGATGTGGTGTGGGTATGATTAAGCCCCCAAGTTGAATGTAAACACTACGTATTGCAAATGTGTACTAAATAGAAAGAAAAATAGAGGAAGGAAGGAAGGAAGGAAGGAAGGAAGGAAGGAAGGAAGGAAGGAAGGAAGGAAGGAAGGAAAAAAGGAAGAGACTCTCACTGATCTAAAACTTCCTTATCTAAATTTCATTTTTACTTTGAGGTTAAAATCAAACCCGGGGGAGGGAAGTTAGAGTAAATGTTTCCCTGTGTTTGCTTCTTTCCATTGTTGGACTTTGAAAGTCTCCAAATCCAATTGCTCCCTCACGACTTAGGGTATCAGAGCACATGTTACGAAATCATCCCCATCCATGTTGGAGAAAGTTTATGTACATGCATAGTACTCATAAAAGAATTGCATGAACAGAAGCGAAACTGGAAAACATTTTAAGTGAAATAAGTCAGGCACAGAAAGGTAAACACCACATGTTCTCATTCCTACGTAGAACTGGAAAAACTTTTCACAGTAGAGAGTAGACTAGTAGTCACTGGAGGAAGGGAAACACAGCTAAGGGGGGCACAGGTGCCAGGGCTCTCCAGCATGGTGGGCACAGTGCATGTAGTTTATAGCAATCTATTATGTATTTTATAAATAATTGAAAGTCCAAGGATGATAAATGTATAAGGAGATGAAAATGCTAACTACCCAAATTCGGTCATTATACATAGTATACATGTATTGGATTATCACACCAGACCACCTCACTATGTAAAAGCACTGTGCCAATTTAAAAGAATGAGGGAGCTGGGCATGGCAGAGCATGCCTGTAATCCCAGCACTCGGGAGGCAGAGGCAGGAGGATTGCCATGAGTTTGAGGCCAGCCTGGGATACACAGTGAATTCGAGGTCAGGCTGAGACACTGGTCATAGTGAGACACTGTCTCAAAAAAATAGGAGAGGGAGAGAGAGGGAGAGACAGAGAGGAAGACTGAGTTTAACCCTGGACAGCGGGGAGCGGTGACGAAGAGCATTGCCCAGAGTCCAATCGATTCACAGTGCTTCTTCTGTCTAGTACACATGACAACCATAAACAGCATTATGACTTCTCTGCACAGAGACATGCTCTGGGAGCAGAAAGCAAAATGATAATGGAAGGGCAAATTGTCAAGCTCTCTGAGCTACATAAAAACAAATTCAATAAATGTTGCTCAGAAATGCACACAAGTAATCATTAGAGCTGTTTGTGTCTGCTTCTCTCTGAAAATCCATGCCTCTTCGGATTCTTTTTGATCTGTAGAACATTATATTAAGTTGATTTTAACATTTATTTCCCAGATAATCCAAGCACTATGCCCTGACTCAATAGTCAACCCACAATCTGCATCAGAGCATGAGTATTATAAATTAAACAAATAATTGTACTAGAAGCCCACCTGACTCAAAGAAAGTAGCCAAGCACATACTCCACAAACAGTAATCAGACAAGCTTTAACAAATGTGAAGTGTTTTTCTTCCTCATTACACAGGTAAAGTGTCAGCTTTTGAAAAATTAGTATGAATATAGGCAAACCATCTCCAGCAACATAGTTAATCATGAAAACATGAACCATGAATTGACAGGCTTTATAGTGGATACCAGGATGACAGTATTTCAGTAAGCTGAGGTTTCTTTCTCTTACCTATAGCCTTCAAAAGAAGTTAAGTGGTCCATATGCTAATAAAACTTGTAATGCTTAAAACGATTAAATTTCACAGGCAGATATTAACCAAAATATTGCCAACTGCAGTACAGGCAGTTTGAATCTCATCTCATGGTTGTAAATGTTTATGAGTCCACAGGCACACTACACCCTGCTGAACAGTGCTTGATGTGTTCATGGTGGCTAAATGAGGCAGAAGATGCAGGATGTAGGAAATTATTTTCTTCACCATGGGATGAGATACATAAATGTGTCTGGACCAAGCGGGATGACTAACCAGATAGAGTTCACTGGGTAGACTGTAGAAAAGCCAGCAGAGTTTTCAACCCATATTAACTTAGTTTTTGTGTGTGCATAAATTCATTAAAAATTTCAAAGACCCATTTCATTGCATAGCAATGTGTTTAATTCAGGTTCATACATGATCCTATGCAGGAATTCCTTCTTAGGGCCTAGCAGAAAAGCCACAACAGAGGATTGACCATTTAGACAAGCCATAATTGTCTTACAACAACTGACAAGAGTTATGACCAATATAATGTGTTGAACTAAAACAGACACAATCGTGTCCTCAAAGCTTTTGCTGCCTATTAAGGCAAAGAGATATTAATTAATGAAATAAGCAGTACATGTTAAAAGCTACGCTAAGGACTTTGTTGAAAATGTACATGAGCTATAAGAGCTTTAGTAAGATCTGCCTTGGCATTGTCAGAGAAAGTCTCCCTCAAGCAAGTGAACTTTGATCCAAGATCTAAAGAAGAGGCTGAATTAATTGTTAAACAAGAAGGTAAAATACTATGTGCAAAGGCCCTGACGGATGTGGGAGAACAGTATATTAGAAGAGTTAAGAAAGACACTAATTTCAATTTTGGGCATTGAAGTACAAATGCCCCTTAGACAAGAAGGCAGATACATGGGTCATCATCCTATAATCTTATGCCCACAACTCCTGGAGTGTCACACTAACATAGATAACACAAGCTGGCTCTGTAGTGATTTTGAACAGACAAAGAATCAAACAATACAATATAAAGTATGTGTATGAAATTGTATGTCTTTGTTTGCCTAAGTGTACATACAAGTGTTCCTGGTGAACACACAGGGGTCATTTTCAGATTTCCCTCTTCTTTACCATGGTGGGTTCCAGCTGCATTTTGGAGATGCAGGAAGAATTCTCCATACGGAGCACAACTCTAACCTCTGTCTAGGAAGAGAGACTGCAGCACCTTATTGAGCAGAACTGGAGCTTGGGGAGGCTGCTTCATACTACAGTATCTATAAGACAAACAAATGTTTGTCTCTGTGTTGGCCAACTTTTGGGGACAAATGTACCTTTCTTCCTAGGATTTCTGTTCATCAGAATGTTTCCGCCACACAGACACACCAGACACACGCTGTTGAGGTAAGGTGCCAGCTTTCACTTGTACTTCTTTGGGGCTCTATCTGTGCGATAGGTCCATGCCATGAGATGGAAGGAGATTGACAATGGGCTTTGAGGACTGCAGCAAGAAGACTTACTGATGAGGATTCCATGAGAAACAAACGCTCTTCCAGCAGGACGCCTGCTCCTCTGACTCCCAGAAGCCCTGGCACGGTGTACCCAGAGACTGCTGACTTCTCTTGCTCCACCCTCCACAGCAGACAGTCGTTGGAAGGAACTGGAGCAGAAGGAGCTGTCCACTGCCACGTGCATCAGCAGCCTCCTTTAACTGCAGGCCCACAGCCAGGGAATCTGAGTCAGAACCTGGGGAAATAGGTCCAGACTAGCACACAGAAAGAAAGCAGCTGCATAGAGCATAGCAGAATGCATTAGAATCAAATGTCAGGGCCATCCTCAGCCTCCAGGTAAAAGCCACCTGAAGAAAACTACCTTGCTCTGTCGGAGGTGCGGCCAGTGGTCTTTCTGAGCGGCCACTCCCATGCCTCATTGCACGCACTTGTAGGCGAGCCACAGTGGTCGCCAAGGCTGACTGCTGCCTTACACCGTCAGATCCTAACGCTGCCTCTTCTGTCACAGAAGACTCCGCCCCCAAGGGCTGTCATGTCACAGCTCTCAGTGCCATTTCTTGAGCTACATGTGGTCATCTCATCAGAGACATCATTGGGTGTTAATAAAAAAATAATAATAATCTTTTCAGTATGTTCTTCTAATCCCAGGAAGACCAGAAGCAGAGAAATGTTTTAGAAGAAAATTCACTACTGCTGGAGGCCCCGGCTCTCTTTGCAAGTACCTTAATTGATCTACCTCACAAAAGCAGGCAGAAATCTAAATCTGCAGAAAGCTGTAAAGGAAAGGTACATTGAGATCCAAGTCCAGCTTAGAGGAAAATGAAGGTCACAAATATATGATTTGTGCATATATTGATACAACTGAGCTAACAAGGGCGATGGCTTTCCATGCCCTCCAGAGAGCTGAACACCAAGTAAATGAACTGCACAGTTCTCTATAACACAAATGAAGACTCCCCTATCCCTACAGAGTGAGCCACCCAGCTAGCCATCCACTGAGCTCCTACTCTGGCCAGACCCTGTGTTCAACGTTAGTCATTGTCCTTGTACCCAAATGTTTCACTCCAGAACCAAGATATCTGCTGTCGATGAATGTGGAATGACACAGAAGAACAGAAGTTTGGTGCTAGGACTGGGGAAAAGCCACAGGAGCAATCACTGAGAAAAGAGAACACAAAGAGCTTCCTGGACCTCATGGGTCTTAAAGACAGTGAATGTCCAACTAAGTGAGCACCATGTTACCAATAAGCAGTGGCCAGAAGAGGACATGGAAGTGGGTACAGACACTGGCTATAGGTTTTAGGAGGAGATAAACCTGGACGAGCACACCTTCCATCAGGAGTACTGGCAGATAATGTGGAGGAGCAAAATGGAACCAGGCAACTGACTCAATAACGAAGCAGCCCATTGTTGGTGCCAGTAGAAACCAATGCAGACCTGAATTCTTGGAGTTGATTCAGTGCTAAAATCCATTCAGGCCAAAAACAAAAACCTTTTTTATTATCACTAGTTTGGATCTCAGCACTCCACAAAGGATTTCAACAACCCAGATCTGCAGTGCTTTAAAAGTGGTGTTACTGCGCAATAAATAGATAAAGACAATTTAACCATTTTTTGATTTGACAACTATTGAATATCAGCCACTGCCTTAGACCAGCCACTATGTTTTGCCAGGAAATCCTAAAGTTGATTTTATATTTCCAATTACAAACATATGGCCCAAGAAGATTAAGTCATTTTATCAAAGGCTCACAATTAGTGGGTGAGGTGCCTACGGATCGGATGGCCCCACTGTGTGACCCTGCGTGCTGGAGCCCTGGTGACAACAACCTGGCCCTAAGTAACCCCCAGCCAGACAGCGCGCAGGGATCGCTCATCCATTGTGTCCATGGAGAACTTTTGACATAAAAATGTGGAAAACAATTTCAAGTCCTGAGCAACATTTGTTTATTCAACACCATTGTCCATAAATGTCATCTAGAAGCACCCAGTCTAACAGTACCTAGATGAGTCGCCTCCCTTCAGTCACACATTCCAAAAACAGGATGTCCTTGAAAAGCAACAGGCACTGCCATAGGCTCAAGACGGAGCCCTGAGCAGTGCAGTCACTGCCCCATGTACCTCCCCATGTAGAATAAATGATGGAAAATTAGGGTGAATTGGTTGACTTAGTATGTAACTATGAACAATTATTATTTAAACTTATCATGTCCTTTTGAGATAAAAATACAAACAATTTGCATGAATAAATGCAGCCAACTATAAATAAAACAGATATAGTATGGCCTTATAGTAAATAAGAGTTTTAATTCCTAAAGTATTTGTACAACGTGACCTTAGCTTCCAGGAGCATCCCTGTCCTTTTCTTTTGTAGGGCTCCTCTTGCTTCCACGCCCCTTCCTGGTCTGCTCCTGCAGTATGCGGGACAGGACAGAAAGCGGTGTCTCAAAGGCCAGTAGGCCAGGGGTATCATCATTCAGCATGGAGACTACAACCACTGGCCCTTAGGGTCTCTGCTGTCGGTCCCAGCACCCGCAGGGTCGGGTTCAAAGCCAGGCAGGTCTCCCTCGCCTTCTCCGAGCAGCTGTGAGCGCCTGCCGGGGGCTGGCTGCAGCTCCCTTCACACCTGCCCTCCTCTCTCTCCACCAAAGGTCAAGTAGAGAGCATTGTGGGAGAGGAGAAGGACAGAATTCTTTACTTTTCACTTCGCTTTTAAAGAAAAAAGTGGGGGTGTTTTTTTAGGGTTAACCCTCATGTGGATTTTTCCATGACATCAGATAGCTATTATTCTCCTCCTTCTCCCCCAAACTCTGTCATCTCCCTCCCTCACATACCCTTCCACGTCATCTGTGCCATAGCAAGACTCTGGGAAACTCTTGCCCTTCAAGTGGTGATTGCCAAAATCTATTCAGTTCAGCCGACTGAAGCAGAGAACTTCAACATGTCGTGTGCAACATGAATTTTGTTTAACTTTCCTATACATTCTTTGAATTACATAACTTTAAAATATGCAAAAAGACCTTTGAAATTAAAATGTGGCAGACAATTTGAAAATGCTCAGCAAAGTATCTTAAAATGAGAAGCCAGTTGTGTGGTTTTTAACAGGACCCATATTCTGCTCATACTACATTTATCGATTTACAACAAACCTTTTGCTTACGCAGCACTATGCAAACCAGAATGTGAAAAATTCTTCATAATATATCATGCTCTTCCATTTTCACCATATTTCTTGTTTCCAAATCTATAGCAGAGTAAGTTCAAGGCAGAAATAGTGGCAAGGCTCCATAAGCATAAATAGTAAGGAAAACTATACCTCACAACTGAAAATTCTCCCCACATGGAAACCACTCACCACCTTCCCAGCGGTTTCTCCAGGAGAAAGAGGCTAAGACATGTGCCAGGACAGAACAGTGCACAGTAGATTGAGGAACGGCAGCTGAGACCAGTGACATGTCAAGGTCAGGAACCTACCTCAGCTTAAATGCAAGGCTTAGGATCTGTCTTAGTATGCTTCAAACTTCAATGACCAGCAACTACTTTATAAGTTGAGAGGGTTATATTTGAAAGATGCATTTGAAAATATTACTTTGCGGACTTTTCCTGCTGTAAATTCCATTTCCATTTAAATGGAAAACAGAAGCAGGCAAATTGCTTCCACGATGCTCTTCCTATTTGTGCATCTATGGAAATGGATTCTTGATTAAGAAAGAGGAAGCTAAAATTGAAGCCTCCTAAGCAGGCAGAGCGCCGCTGACGGTGTTTCATCCAGCCGTTGGTCAGATTTCACCCACTGCCAGGTAACATAATGTTAAAGCACCCCAGATATGCAGAAATAAGCACCCTGTCTCTGCTTTACCTCTCCCAGAGATTTTGACCACATGACAGACCCTAACCAGATTCTGTCAAACCCAGGACATGAAGAACCCCAGGTGAGTCTTTGGGACTCAACACAATGTCCTGAGTCTTTTTAAATATTTCTCTCTTAACTAGTTCCCAAAATACAAGGTTTTCTCTAGCATATGCATTGAAGTGCACTGGAAACTTTCTGGGAAATTAAGAAGATGCAGATTAAAATGAGAAGTAGATAAAAAGCTGAATTAGTAATTGAGGATCACTTCGCCTTTGTGTCCCAATCAAATCTTACTAAGCCACATTTGAGTTAAAAATAAGTCACATTGAAACTGGCCTATTTTGTGAAAATTGCCACAGAAGACCTCTAACTAAAGTTTCTATCCCAACTCATGCTGTCAGATTCCACATCCTTTGATTCTCAAAGGCCAAGATTTCTGCTTGAACTTCTAGTACATTCTCTAGTGCATTAGGAGCAGCACAGGAACAAATTATATTCATTGTGTGTGTGTGTGTGTGTGTGTGTGTGTGTGTGTGTGTACTCAGAGTTACAGTAACTGTACCTAATATATATTTATAAAACAAAATAGAAACTCTTGGTCTAACATAAGTCTACATAGTTATATAGAATATTAAACAATAATTCAACAAGAATGCATCAAAATCTACCATAAAAATTTAGACAGTAATCCTGGTGCTATTCTCTTCACTGTCTGGTATGAAGGCTGTGGGGTGTGTATGCGCAGAGAACCTCTGAACTTCTGGATCAACCTAAGAATGAGGTGATGCTCCAGTGTAGATTGTCTGGACTCTCCCTCATATCCACACTTCAAACACCCTTTAGCATGCCCAGACCAGAAATTAAAGGGCTGGCATTTAACAAAAATGGATTAATTAGTCAAATGAAACATATAATTTCTTTTAAGTGTATCATGACTATAAAGCAGTAATATCACAGCATTTTTCACTGTGATAAACAATAGAGAAGAAAGAGAGGGAGGGGGAGGGAAAAAAGAAGAAAGGAACAGAAAGAGAAGGGAAAGGGGAAAGGAGGAAGGAGAGGCAGTGGGAAGGAAGAGGAATGTTATATCTGGAGAGCACTCAAACAGTAATTATTTCTGAACAAAAATAAAGATGAAAGTGGCCACAAAGCACATCAGAAACCATTAATAAGGGAATACTGATCAATTACCCCTTCACACACTGATCGTATAAAATATAGGAACAGGAAGAAGGAAACAAGTGTCTCTGCACCGCCTTCTGTTCACCTGTGCTCTGCTGATGGGCAAACAGCGGGCGCACACACCTGCTCCACCTAGTCTCTAGACACGTGCTCAGAATAAGTCAGGCGCTATAGGTTAAGGACAGGAGAAGGAAAGCAATGTACCTAAATAAACATTCCTCAAGAGCAGCCACACGCACATCTGAGACCATTTATCTGATTGTACAGTGTAGGTCTTTCATTAGAGTAAAACAATAACTAGATATAATGTCCATTGCTTTTGTCTTAGTCATCAGGGGAAATAAATATTTAGTAGGCTAAAAATGCATCACTTTACCAGAAAACTCCTTGGAAATCCTCTATCCAACTTTTCTCATGGGCTGGCCCCTTCCTCAATCTTTTTTCAATCATTTTATGAATTTTCTCAATAGTGTATAACGACACAGTTACAAGCTGCTGACCATATGTGTCAGGAAAGCCAATCCTTGCAAATATAAACAAAATAAAACAAACTAATGAAAAGAACCCTGAATTCCATAATTAGAAAAGAGAGAAGAGAGGAGAAGGGAAGAAAACAATCCATTACAGAAAATTAGAGACCACTTTCTCTTTGAAACATATCATAATGATTCATATCATTATCTCCAAGTAAAACAATGCTAAAACTGTAGGCTCCTACCCTCCCGTGAGTCATGTCTGTGTCTTCTCCGGCCATTTTCCCACACAACCCCATGATCGCCTCCAGATTCCTTTCCAAACTGGTCCCTCAGCAACATATTTGGGTCTGAAGAAGTGGCAGTAACCAGAGAGGACAATGGGCAAATGCTACCAGTGAGTGGGATGTGGTGTGACTAGGTACAGCCCAGGCCCGAGGGTTGACCAGCTGGCAATGCCATGTTCTGTGAAGGGCCCGGTGGTCGAGGATCCTCTCTGGATCCACATGAGCATTCCCTGCAGAGAGGAGAGCAAAGGAGTTGGGGGGAGTTCTGGAAGGTGTTCGCTTCCCCCTGCCCAAGCATCAACTAGGTGGCAGAGTAGAGAAAACAGGAGGTGACTGTTACCTTTGTTGAACATAGGTGCTAAAAGGACAGCAACAGCCGATCCAGTTTAATGGAATGATTGCTGTAAAGCAAGAATTAAAGTTTCCATCCATTATCTGTGACAATTATCGTGGGTCTATTCTTTATCTTGTGTGAAAAGGAAGTATTGAACAATGACTGATATTGGTTAGTTATAAGGCAGACAGAAGGACAGAGTGCGTGAGAGGACAATGTGCCCAGCAGGGCTGTCAGCTCGAATCCACAGGTGGGCAAATGCGCCTCGCCTTTCGCTGCACTGGTGACTCCACATCGGCAAACCTCTCACTCAGCCCCACGGAGCAACAGGCTAGAAAACCCAGGAGAGAAGCCGAGAGCTCGGGTAGGGGAGAGGGAAGAGGGAAGAAAGGAGCACGAACGAGATGTTTCCTAACTTTCTTATTTCACAGTGCCTGTAGTGTCTTATCTCGTTTGTTCATGTCTTCAGCACCCAGGCCAAAAGACATAAGCTAAGAGTTACTTGAAAGTGAAACACTGAATGTTTGTGTGTGCCCCGAGAGCTAAGCAACAGTTTAGGAAATAATATATATTACTAAATAAAATATATAATAGTAATACATTATTTTAGGAAATAATATAACTTGAAAGACACAGACATGATTTTATTAATATTTACACTACCATGACTTACAATCATATGTATGTACCTGGTGGGCACTAAGCACTGAGCACCTTCTCAATGCCCAGAATCAAGTTGCACATTCATTTTCTGTTCCACGTTAATTTCTATGTGGCTGTTGCTTTATGTTTTGTGATAGCAACTGTCAAATCCCAGCTTCATGAAGAGACAGCATCACTGGCAGGAATGCAGCATAATCTAATGTGAAACCGTGAATTATACCAAGCCAGTAGTTTACATGGTGTCCTCAGATGTTGCCGTACTTACCTCAGAAACTTAAACACCTTGCAGTGCCCACTGTGAAGTATCCCTGGTACCCAAAATACCTCAGTATGAATTGAGAACCATGGACAGAAGTACTTCTTAGACATTCATGAGGAAAACTGGGTACTGATAAAGAACATGTGTACAATAGAAGTGGAGAAGAGTGTTTTATACGGGAGAAAGTAGCACCAGCGGAAGTCCAGAAGGCTGAGAGCACGTGTGAAGGCAGGAGTGGCGGGTAGTTACTAATTCTGCTTTCACCTTTTTCAGTTTTAACTGCACTGATACGAGTCTTTTCTCTGTTTCTCTTGGTGACTCTGGCTGAGGGGTTATCTATTTTATTTATTCTTTTGATGAACCAGCTTTTTAATTTACTGATTTTTTACAGTTCTTTTTTGTCTCAATTTCATTGATTTCTGCTCTGTTCTTTATAAATTCTTTCCTTAATTTTGGATTAGGCCTAGACTGCTGTTATTCCTCAAGTGTTTTAAGATTTCTTACAAGGTTATTTCTTTGAGCTTCCTAATGTGAGTATTGATCGTGATTAATTTTCCTCTTAAAACTGCTTTTATAGTGTTGCAGAGGTTTCATTGACTTGTAAGCTATTGTTATTAATTTCCAAACTTTTTAATTTCTTTTTTTATTTCTTCTGTGACCCACTGGTTGTTTAGGTGTATGTTGTTAGTTTTCCAGTAGCTTTTGCCTTTTCTGTCACTGATTTCTACTTCAGTTGCACAGTGGTCTGAAATGCATTCTATACCATGTACAGAACTCAATATCCTCAATTAATATAAACACTACGTGCCATAACATGAGCTAAGACAAACAATACCAACAAGTATGAAAAAGGCAGGGGGACTAGGGGACAAGGAAAGGGGGAAAGAAACAAGCTGTAATATGTGCATGTAACCACACCTAAGATAATTGTAAACTGCCCAAGTTGCAAAACATGTACTAATAAAATTTAAAAGAGATAAAACAATTTAGCAAGCAAATTATAATACCATGGGAAAGGATGAGGGTGGGTAAAAAGGAAATAATCTTCTGAGCAAACGATATTAAATAGAAAATCTTAAAGATTAATGGTGGTGGACCAGGTGAAGGAGAGCTTAAGGAGGAATATTTCATATGTATGGAATTAATGCACAAGCCCAGAGGTCTGTTCAATTATTCATTTATTCAATAAAAATGTATGAGTATGAGCTAGGTACCAGGCACTGTTCTAGGTTCTCTAAATAAAGCAATAAATTTAAAAAAGTCGCTGAGCCCCTGGAGCTACATTATAGTTAGGAAGGTAGAAAGTAGGGAAGATAAACTGCAATGAAGAAAATTAAGACAGGATGAAGAGATGGAGAGTCACGCAGAGATTCCGTGAAAGTGAGCCTCAAAGTGCAGGCTACCGGAGGCCCCTGCACACAGCTGGAACTCAGAAGGGAAGGGTGGGGCTGGGGGTAACTGGAGGTCAGTATAAGGATGTGAGGCTGAAGAAAATCCCTGGTCTTGGAAATTTCTGTCCAAGGATTGTGGCCTTATCTCAGAGAATAGGGATGGACTTTCCCACTTTAACATTCATGAGAGAGAGAGGGAGAGAGAGAGAATAACAGTATCAAGAAAATCATTTTAACCAAAAACACAATCACTTCACACAGTAAAGATGCAACCCAATGGGAAGAGCAATACAGTCCTTGTGCCATGGGGGCTGACGGTTTGTCTCCAGGGCTGAGGCTGAGCACAACCTGAGCCCCTCAATCCCACCTTACTCAGCATCCCACAGCACCCCCTGGCTGCCCAGGAGCTCATGACCCTCAACCTAGCTGACTCTTTTACTGATGTAGCTTTAAAAGAATTAAACTTTCAGGAAATTTTTAATTAAACAGAGCTTTGTTGTTTGTGCAGATTATGACAAGGAGTCATTTATTCTAAAAGTTTCCTCTATACAAAAATTATTCAAAATGTTAAAAGTTGTAAAAAGCATACGTGAAAATATTCTTAATAAAAGCAAAAATCACTCATAATCCAATATTTTAGAGTAGAAACTTCGAGGGATTTTGTTATGGTTTCACATGAATGTAGGAACTGATGTTACCCTATTAGCTCAGTAGCCCTTATCTTTCAGGAAAGTCAAAAACTCCCCCTAACATTTCTGCTTTAAATCTAATGGTCACTTCTTGAACTGAGTTATTTCTGTAAAATTTCAAGTTTCTTTCACAAATTTTCCAACAAACATTTTCTTCAACTTGCCCCAGCCTAATCTAAGTATCAAAGTTGTTTCCTTCATATTAGATGAGTTCCAAACATTACAGATACTTTGGGAAAATGGAGAAGCATATTATTAAAATTTTCAAATTAAATATCATTATCTCTTAGGAAAAATTGGTAAATGGGCAAAAAATTATGTGGTATCTTCTTGGTGGGATAATGGCCATTTAACAGCAGTTTCCAGGAATCTTCTGATTCTTTAGAAACATGAACTTCTGATTGTCTTTCTATTCATCAAAATATGTAAGGATTCTGTGGGAGGAATTAAGATGCAGGAAATTGTGAGGAATACAAATGATTCTCACTCAAAGACATACAAACTCTACCCAGTAGAAAGACAAATTACTTTCATCATGCAGATTGATGACCCCAAACATTACAATGTATTGCATATATTTTACAGGCCTATAAGATATTAACCAGGCTAGGTCTCAGCAAAATTGTTTCTGCTTTTCTTTTTTCATGTACATGTGTGTGTGTGTGTGTGTTCTTCAAATCTTTACATCTTACTGATATGCTTTTTGAGAAGTTATTTTGTGTGATGTTTATTTAATATTCATATAAAATATGATTTTACTTATAATACATCCTTATTCTTGATAGTCACCACCTAACCTGCTAGAACTTCTCATACTTCTCCAGAGCTCCCAGCCTCTGGAAATGTTCTTTGGCAGCCTTCCCTTTCTCTTTAACTTATACCACTTCCAAATTCACAGATACTTTCCTCTTTCTATGCAGAGAACTTTATTCTATTGTTTCCTCATCTCCTCGTGAATCAAAGCTTTGGATGCAGCCTAATCTGCCCCCATCCCCCCACAATTCACACATAGACCTAAGTGGAGATCTCATCCCCATTCTGAATTCTGCAGCCAGTCTGTTAAAATTACACAGTTGCATCATTAATCTGTTTGTGGTATGAACAGGAGTTGAAGCGGGTAACTCTAGTGGAAAGAAAGTATGCAAAGAGTACTCTTGAGAACAAAGCTGGTTTAATTCTAGATATAAGGACAATGTGCCTAGGCTTTAGAGGTAGAAATAAACAATTGGCTAGAAATTTGGGCCTAGAGTAAAACTCTGGACTATTATGCACAATTCTGGATTATTAGGCAACTTTCTGGTCATTGTCAGTGACGCAGAATTTAAAGGAGAGGTCTAATGGTTTTGGAACATTCAGTCCCTGCTGGCTGGATCCATGGCAGAAGCGTCATGCCCAGAGGGTTCAGCGGTGTCCAGATGCTTAGCTGATGGTGGCCCTGAAGCAGAGCAGGGGGCTGTGAAAGACAAGAGGAGGCCAGGAACCAGATACAATACCCAAGGCGTAGCCTGCACGACCCCCTCAGACTCACTCGAGAATGTTCTCCACCAGTCCCCTGGGTGGCTCCCAAACCAATCAAGTTGATCAGTCAAGCTTAATCACCACATCCTGCCACCTGTCAATTTAAGAATCCAAAAATATACTTAATCCCCAAATAAAAAGTCATAATTCTACCTAACACACTCTTGCATAACACCAAAAATGAAATATTCCTTCCCCCAAATCTCAATAATTCCAAATTTTTCAAAGTCTAATTCCATGACTCTTCTGAAACTCAAGGCAAACTCAGCTATAAATCTTTATAAAAATCAAAAATAACATATAATCACAAGGTACAGTGCCAAGGGAGTGGCAGAGCGAGGGTGCTTATCTCACAGTGGATGGGAAAAACGAGACTAGCACCTGAGAGAAAGGAGCAAGAGCAGAGACTTAGACTCCAAGGTAACCCTTCTAAGACCCACCCAGAACACCCAGAACTGTGCCCCACCAATTCCCCGCATGAGTCACAAGCCAATCTACTCAACAAAATCAAGTTTAAGCACCACAGTTAAATTAGTGCAATCAGGCCCTAAATTAGAGATTTTAACTAATTTGTTAATATAAAATAGTGATATATATTCTCTATTTCCTATACTTTTACTATTACTTTCCCTAAGGGATAAAGTATGAAATTGTGCACACCAAAACTCTGTCCTATCATCCTGACATGCCTGAAATTAAATGATCATCCTGCCACAGGTGTGGGCATGTGAACAATCTTATCTGGTGCTATTTTCACGGTAGTCATCACTCTCCTTACTGGTAAGTCTTCTCTGGGTGATGATTCTTCTAGCACACAGGGCAGCCTGTACGCCAGCTGTCTTTCCTATGTATGCTTTCCTGTCCTTATTTATATTCCATTAGTTCATCAAACTGTGGATGTGTTTCCACTTATCAGATTACCAAAACTGACCTAAATACTCAGCATTTCTTCCCCTACTTGCACAGGTAAGTTTCCTCTCCACATCCCTGGTGAGACTCATAAAAGCAGACAACTTCTGACCACCCCCCGCCTGCTGGAGAAGTGCTCCGGGCCTCTTTTATTTATCTCTACATCCCGCTGTTGACTCTGAGATCAAAGCAGCACAGCTGAGCAGACTGATATTAAGCAAGATAACTGGTTTAGGAAAATAGACAACTACTGATGAAACATCAATTGAAATATGACTTTTTCCTGACTCATTTCCTTATGAGCTTTTCATTGTTCTCAATTTTGGCATTTCCAGCTGTAATGTGCATCTTTAAAAGATAAAAGCTGCTTCCGCATGCACTCCCTATCTGCTCATCTCTCTGCTAATGACAGGCTTTCAAATGAGTGATGAGAAATACCGCGGAGCTCAGCATGCCTGCTCTCAAGAGTTCCAGGGGCCCACATGGCCAGAAGAGAGCAAGGGTGAGCAGCCGGCTGTCAACAGTCACATAATATTTGCAAGACTGCGTGTTCCTTGTATTCCTCCTAGGCCATGGGACAACAGGGCCATTTCTAAAACAAATCTTGTCCATTTTGTCCTTTGAGAAAATGTCACAATCTCCTGTTTTCCCTCTATCCTTTCAAATGTTCAATATTTCGGGAGAGTAAAAGCAACAGGACTTTCTGCCATCTCCACACCAGCTAGCCTCCTCTCCCCACACCACAATCGAGGGCTGCAGCCCACATCAGCCTGCCGTTTCTCCAGAACCCTGTACTATTCATGAGCTGCTGTTCCCCATGACACTTGCTTGTAGCAAGAACAATAAATTTTTTTGTTGGACTAATTGGACTGGAGTTGTGGGGATTTCATTTTGAAACAACTTCAGCAACTGTGCTCCATCTCTTCCCAACTTTCTGCCAATAAGTGGAGATAGGGATGTGGGCATATTTGGAGAGCTGTTGCTCTCCCTACCACTATGTCACATTACCACGTTGGATGTTTGCTTAGTGGTGAGTTTTACTGGCTTGCTCACCTCTCTCAGACCTGAAGAAAATAGCATGGTCAGGAAGAGGCTGCCCACTCACATCTCTCCTTCCTAAGCAATACAGATTGGGAAACCTTCCTGCTCCCACAGCCCTGGAGATGGAGCAACAAGGAAAGGGTGAAACTAGGAGGTTTCATCCCGAATGACATCTCGATTTTATTCCATCGCTTTCCACTCTCTTTTTGGCAGTGACAGCTGCATTTAGTTGCTAAGACCTAGTCCCCAAACTTCAGTCTCTCCTCTGCCTCCTTTGCCTTCCCTCAGAGGATTAAGTTTGAAGGAGAGGAAGGATGCATAGGAACGATCTGCTCTTTCATGGGTCTCTTGCTTATATTTATCACTTTGTGGCTGGAGGAGAGCAGAAAGGGGTTTTCTTCCCTTGTTGGTTGACTTTCTCATATTGACTCTTTTTCTTTGTTAGTCACGTGCATCTTTGCAACAGTGGGGGTCATTGCTGTACTCATTCTGTTCATCTTCACTGCTGATCTGGATTTGTTATGGTTGATATATTGTGTCAACTTGGAGAGTCTAGCAGTTTGGCTCAGTTATCTGCAGGAAGCCAGGGTGCTTGCTTTGTATATATCCTGAACCTGTGGAAGAGGAGGAATCGAGATTATGTGAGAGCTACACGCCCCGCTGGGTGGGGGGAGCCTGTTTACAATGTAAGGGAGGGAAAGAGGCTGCTTTGCCACCATTCCTCTCTTCTGCCATTCCTCCCTTTTACGCTAGTTGTTTTTGCTCTGCTGCCATGAACCTTTGCCCTCTGCCCTGTGCCACTCTGCCTCAGAACCAGCCAAGTATGAACTGAAACCTCCACAAACTGTAAGCTAAATAAACCTTTCCTTCCTTCATTTTGGGTGTTGGGTATTTTGTCTCAGCAATGAGAGAAGGGTAACCAAGACAGGATTGTTTCCCCACACTCAAGTGGATGAGTAAAGGCCCCCAAAGCACCTTCCCACGTGGTTTTCAATCCCAAACTCCTCCCACAGACCCAGTGAACCCTTGCAAGATCCAACTCCGTTTTCCAAACCGGTGGCCTCATGCCACCTTCCTCTCACCTTTGGGCACCTCCACACACTTCACTGGGTTCCAGTGAACTTCACCACTTAGTTTCATCTGTTTTCTGTTGCTCCATCTCCAGGGCTACAGGAGCAGGAAGGTCTCCCAATCTGTATTGTTCCGGAATGTGAGTGGGCAGCCTCTGCCTGACCGTGCTATTTTCTTCAGGTCTGGGAGCAGGCAAGCAAGCCAGTGAGACCCATCACTATGTAAACATCTAACATAGTAATATCACACAGTAGTGGGGCAAACAGCTCTCTAAATATGCCCACATCAACATCTCCAGAACTTGTGCCTACATCACAGACCATGGTGATAGGAATTTTGCAGATGTGATTAAATTAGGGATTTGGGGGGATTATCTAGAATTATACTGGGGATGCAATGTAGCCACAGAGATCTCTAAAAGAGGGAGGTGCCTCCTCTCCTAAAGTAGTCAGAGCTGTGAAAGGAGAGAAGTAGATGGAAGCACAAGTTGGATTGAGGCACTTTGAGGACAGAGGAACAGTCCGAAAGCTGGGTCATGCAGGTCGCCTCTACATCCTGGTGAAGTAATGTAAGGTAAGGAGAAAGCAAGGCATGGCCTCTTCCTAGATCCTCCAGGAGGAATTCAGTCCTGCCAGCCCCTTAGGTTTAGTCCCTAGTATCCATTTTGGACCTCTGAGTCACAGAACCATATGACCTGAGGCTGTAGTAAGATCCTGTGGTTTTCTTCAGCCACAAAGCCTGTGGTATTTGGTTACAGCAGCAATAGGAAACTAATAATGATTTCAATTATACCTTCTTTCTAGCATCCACAAAATTTACATGCCAATGAGTATCTTTCACCCAAGTTCATTCTTGCTACAAGGAGTGGTAAGAGGGAGAGATAGCCTCTGTAATGTGACTTGGACTGCCAAATTGGTTTTGAAACATCTGTTTACAATATTGCAAATGTTCTTATTTACAATGTTTCACTGGAGAAATTCCTCTCATTTGTACTAACTGTGTTTTCCTTTTTTTTTTCACTGATAGCTGAAATTATCAGAATAACCTGGAGGGGGGGTGACCACTACCAGAGTAAGGGCCTTACTGTATGCAATTTTGTTTTTCAGTGCTAGGAACCAGACTCAGGGCCTTGTTCATGCTGGGCAAGTGCTCAGCACTGAGCTACACCTCCTCCCTCCAGCACACACTTTTCTGTTCTGACCTTCCTTCCTTTTTGTTACTTCCACCCTACTCCTCTCACGTACTGCTTGAAATAGCAGCCTGAGCAACTAGAGAAAAGGAACAAATAAAAGGGTTTCAAAGAGAAAGGAAAATGTCAAGTTATCCTTATTCACAGATGACGATTTGGTCCTGCACATAGAGGACCCTCAGGAGTCAACCAAAAGATCTTTAGGTCTGATAAACAAATTCAGCCAAGAAGCAGGTTATAAAATCAACTGTGGAAAAATAAGGATTATTTTACCATGGTTTCTTTAAAGGACATATTGCTGCTGAGCGATAAGCCTGTAATAGAACATGAGCTTTCCACCTTGTAAGCTACACAAGAACTACATATATATCACTAGATGTTCTAACCACTTAACAGGTCTTAAAGAACACCATTTCCTCCCTACCCTAATATGATAGCAAAAGTCCTGTTCGAGTGCAAATGTATTCTATATATTTGTTAATCAATTTTACCTGGAGGGGCTATTTCCAATTATGCCAAGGGTTCCGTCAAGCAAACACATTACACCCATCATGCGACAACACCTGACTATCTTTAGAACTGAGTGGGGTGGACAATGGAACCACCATGATCTGAAAAAAAATCCTTGGAGGTGACATGTCCAGGTCCTATTTTCACCTTAATATCATATACAAAGGTCCCTGCTTTCACCATGGTGGTGCATTCCTCTGCTGAAACTCTGCTGCTATCTCACAGTGTAGCAGCAATGAACTCTTTACTTTTTATATTCCTTGGCTATTAGTAAACTCACCACACTCAGCACTGGCCCTTCATATGCCACACCTCACATGACATCAACATTTTAAATAACTTTTTCTGTATGCCAACAATGTGAACTAGCTGAGAAAGAGATCAGGAAAACAACTGCATTCACAATAGCGTCAAAAAAAAAAAAAAACTATAATAGACTATGTCTTGGTTATTTTTTTCTCGTTGCTGAGACAAAATACCCAACACCCAAACTGAAGGAAGGAAAGGTTTATTTAGCTTACAGTTTCTGGAGGTTTCAGTCCATACTTGGCTGGTTCTGAGGCAGAGTGGCACATGGCAGAGGGCAAACTGTTCAGGGCGGCAGGGCACAGCAAAAACAACCAGCAAAAGGGAGGAATGGCTGCAAAGAGCCTCTCTTCCCTTACACTGTAAACAGCCTACCCCACCCAGGGGGCGTGTACCTCTCACATAACCTCTATGCCCTCCACTTCCATAGGCTCAGGATATATACAAAGTTAGCACCTTGACTTCCTGCTGAATCACTCAGTCAAATCTCTAGACTCCTCAAGTTGACACAATGTATCAACCATAACAGACTACTTCACCAAGGAGATGAAAAATAAATAAGAAGATAGTAGAAAATGAAAAGACTCCGTGTTCATGGATCAACAGGATTAATATTGTGAAAGTGGTCATTTCACTGAAACTGATCTATAGATTCAATGAAATATCACTAAAATACCAATGACATTATTATTCAATTCTAAAATTCATAAGGAAGTAGAAAAGATTCAGAGTAACCAAAGCAATCCCAGGCAAAACATGCAAACCTGGAAGCGTCACAATACTCTATTACAAATACCACAAAGTCATACCAAAAAAATGGTACTGAAACAAAAATAGACCCATATACCAATAGAATAGAAGTCAAAGAAACAACATACACTCAAGAAAAGTCAACCTTTTTATCAAATGGTGGTGGAAATCTGGATGTCTGTATGTAAAAGACTGAAAGTAGAACCCTATCTCTCAAGTTGTATAAAAACCAATTCAAAACAGGTCAAATACCTAATATAAGATCTGAGCCTATGAAAGTGCTAAAATAAGACATAGAAGAAATGCTTGAAATCATAGACATAGGCAAAGGCATCCTGAATAGGACTCCAATAGATAGGAAATAATAGCAAGACCAGCACACTGGGCTACATCACATTAAAATGTTTACACTGCAAAGGAAAAACCAACAGAGTGAAGAGAGAGACTACAAAATGGAGAAATCTTCTCAAGTACTCTTTGGACAGATGATTAATATTTAAAATATAGAAAGTCAAAATTTTAACATCAGAATAACAAGTAATCTAATGAACACATGGGGAAATGAATTGAACAGATACTTCTCAAAAAAAAGTACAAGTCACCAAGAAGTATATGAAGAAAAATGTTCAACACCGCCAGCAAAATGCAAATCAAAATTACCTTGAGATACTGTCTCACCCCAGTCAGAAACCATATCATCAAGAACACACACACAACAACCACTGTTGATTTCCTATCATCTTGTTTTGCATTATTTTTATAGTTTTTGTGCTGTTTTATTTTTGTCTTTGTTTTTGTTATTTTGTTTTTGTTCTTTTCTCTTTAAAATAAAAACACATACATAAAAAATAAACAATAAATAAATAAATAAATGCATTGTGCTGGTGAGAGGCAAGGAGAAGGAACCTACACCACTGGTGGGAATGTAAACTTATATGGCCACTACAGAAATCAGTATGGAGAATCCTCCAAAAACTAAAAATGGAACTATTTTATGACTCAGCTGTTCATCATCTCAGTAGAGCCCAAAGGAATTAAGGTCAGCATGCTACAGGGATATCTGCACACCATATTTACTGCAGCAAATTCACCACAGCTGTTGTGGCTTGTACCTGGTTGTCTCTGCAAAGCCTCGGGGGCTCAGAGGGTTTTGGGGATGTGGCTGGATCTAGGGTGTTTGGTGCTGGGATTAAAGGTGTGCAATAAATAGGTTTTGCATAGTTCTGGGTGTGAATAGCAGAAGCCCCACCCTGGATGTTGGTGGCACCAATCAATAGGCTTATAGCCTGGATGGACTATGAGGGAAGGGAGCAAGCTCGCTGTTGCTGCTGCTCTGCTGTCTCCTCCATGGACTTTTTCTCCTCTGCCATGCCACCTTGCCTTGGAAATGACTATGGATTAAAAGCTCCACAAACAGTGAGCTGAAATAAACCTTCCCTCTTTTAACTTATGGGTCTTCCGTTTTATGTCTCAGCAACAAGAAAAGTAACTAAGACAACAGCCAAGATATGAGACCAGTGCAGGTGCCACCAGTGAATGAATGAATGCATAGAGAAAAATGGGACCCATGTGTTACTCGTGGTAAAGAAGGACAAGGAAAATGAGTGGAACTGGAAATCATCATATTGATGAAAATAAGCCAGACCCAGAAAGATAAGTATCACGATTTTTAGCCAATATGTGTAACCTAATAAAAAAAGATGGCAGAAAAGTAGAAGTCCATAATTAAACAAAAGAAGGGACAATGGATAGGAGGAAGGGGGTGGGTGCAATCAAAATATATCATATGCATGGATGAAAATACCATGAAACCCAATATTTTGTCAAATTAAAATGTATTTTTAAAAAGGCAAATGTTCCTATCATCAAAATAAAAAAGTAATGGCATGAAAGGTTTAGTCTTCCTTTGATGAGAATTAGCTCTGATTTAAAATAAAATCTGCTAGTAATTACTATTAGGTATATCATTTTGTTTCATTCAGTTTAATTTCAGAGTGTCACATAGTAAGAAGCCCTTCAAATTTTAGGGTTATTTTCTTTTCATTTGCTGAGGATCCAGGTCTTGTATGGGTCTATATTAGACCCCTATGAAATAGACTTCTAGGGCATAATTTAGAAAAGAGAGATACTGGAACAATTGCTGCCCAAAGAAAGGATATTAGCAAGAACTACAATTGTTTCATGGTGTCAAGAAAATGTGACACAGATAATTTTCTGGTGCCAAAGCGACACTGGATGCTTCATCTTTATTGAACTTGAGCTACCAGATCAGAATTCCTTCCACTTTGTACAATGGTGCCTACATCAGTGCCGGCCTCCCCTCTTCTCCTGTCCTGATAATAAACAAGAGCTCTCTGACCAACCAAGGCCAACCCTTTCTGACACACTCTAACTCCTCCTTACTTTATCTTCTCCAGATTCTCATGCCAAGCACTGTTTCTTCAATTTCCCCACCACTGCTAATTCCTTCACTCCCTGCCTTTGCTCATTTCAAACAAAAGCCACAGCAGGGAAACTATTTCCCCTCAGTCCACTAGTCAAAGCCTAGAGAATAAGGGAAGAGAATTATGCAGGAGGTTGTAGGTCTGCGGGAAAGGAATGAGGGTTGTGCCCTGTCTCTCCACCAGAGAAGAGGAGAGAATTCTTCCCAGTGCTCCAAAATAAAATAACTGTGAGTCCTAGGAAAACACAGAGAGTAGGGAGGGCAGCAAAAAGAAGACTGTGCACATCTGAATTCAAGAGCAGAAAATGGAAAACAACCTAGTTAGTTTAATGAGAAAGAGAAATTGCAGATAAGAAATAGTTTGTTGAATCACTGTTAGAGCTAGTGAAAATTCTTTCAGGTATACCCAAGGCCTCGGGCCCTTAGTATAAGATGCCAATTATAAATCCATTTCTTCGGGAAATATTTGCGGTGTGCCTACTTGTGCCATAGGCTGTGCAGGACGGAGCGGCTATGGACAAATCACCACAGTCCCTTCCCTGAAGAAGCTCTCCCTCTAGGAGGAGGAGCGTGGCCACCTATGAAGAGACCGTGCACAGGTCAGTGTGGAGTGCACAGGGAGAGACCTCCCAGGGATGGGTGGAGCGGGACAGCAGAGAGGACCCGCAGAGATGATGCTATCCATGCCAGCTGTGCAAGGGTGCATCTCAAGTGACAGAATAAATAGGGGAGGGGAAGGGAAGGAACAGCCTAGGCCTTGGTTTGTGCAAAGGCCTACCCTAACAGCAGGCCAAGCTGCTTGACAGAATGTGAGGAGTAGCTAAGGAAAAGATTGAAAACTACCAAGTCCTCAGTGGATAGACCAGAACCAAGGCATATAAATTTGATTCAAATAACAAGAGATTCGCTGAAAAGTTTTAAGTAGTTCAAAACGACAAACGCATGATTTGGAAAAAACGCTGCTATGTGAATAGATGGAAAGGGGGGAAATAAGGACAACAGAATGGAGAACAGTCAGGAGGCTTGAGGGACACTGCAGTAGAGGATGCACGGGCCGACTGGAGACAGCGCATGAGTGCGAAGGAGAACTCAGTGACCTTCCTAACCGAGCAGAGGGCAGAGCAGGACGTAACCCTGAAACCTGTGCACTGCTCTGCTTCAACTATATGAGGCAGGTACTAGGTTCCACACGTCCTTTGTTTTTATTGCAGTTTCTTCTGTGTCATACTGATAAGTAGGGAAACTGATTTGAACTCCAGATGCACTGTGTTCTCAAGGATTGCAAGGGAATAAATTACATTACTTTGGAATAAATTGCATTTTCATCATAATTTATTGTATGCTTTCAAACAATTTGGAGCTCTTCATATCTCTGGTATAAACAGAAGTCCTTCTGCTAGTTCAGGTTTCTGTTGTATAAGATTCAGAAACTCTTCACTTGTAGCTTTCAGTTAAACTCACAAAGAACTCCCAACAGGAGACTAAAGGTATAGGCTGGGGTTCAGTTCCCAAAACAAGCGCCGTGGTGTAGTGATGCCATGCAAGACTCTCGATTCCCACACTAAATTTGCTCAAAAGTTTCTCTGCATTTATTTTACTCTTTACTACCTGATTTTTCCAGCCTGTTCTTCTGCTTTTCACAGTATATCTACCAGGAGAAAGAAAAAAATATCATCAGAATGAAAGTGAGCTCAGCTTAGCTTCTTTAATGAATAAACTGTTTTAATACAAATTATTGTTTATGTAGCATATGGTATCTACACCTCATGTTTTAGTTACTTCCTCATTGTTGGGACAAAATACTTGGCATCTACAAGTTAAAGGAGGAAAAGTTTATTTTGGCTCACAGTTTGTAGGAGTTTCACTATCAGCCATCTGGCTCCAAGACAGGGCAGATGGCAGAGGGGCATCACAGAGGAGAAAGAGGTCACCGTGAGGCAGGGTGGGAGCGGCGAGACTTTCTTTTTCTTTCCCTTTATATTCCACCCAAGCTACAAGTCTATTGATCGGTGCTGCCCACGCCAGGGTGAGTCTTCCTTCTTCAGTAAATCCACCACCCACACCCAGAATCATGCTAAACCCATTAGTGGACTAATCCACACACCCAAGATTCCCCCACTCCCAAAAGCACCACTTGTTAAGTGCATGAGGCTTTGGAGGAACATCGAGATATAAGCCAAAACACCAAAACAATTTATTGTTTGATTAATTTACTGAATTTACATATTTTATTCCACGAGACTCTAAAATTTCTGTGATTTCTGAAATTGCTCGATCTTAATGCTTCAGATCATGTATCGTATTTCATAAAAGCAACTGCAGTTTTCATCCGTACAAATATACCAAAGTCTGATCTTATACTGGCAACCTCTGTCTTCCTCCTGGAGTTTTATGTATGTAACAGTTTATTAAATATTCTAGTAATAATTCTCTACCTGCTGTGTATTGCATACTTTTCTTCCAGTCTGGAGAAATAAAGCGTCCCATCCAAATCTTGCACTGTTTCAAGCAAGAGTTTGTTCTTTGGCTGGTAAAGCAATGCAAGGACTGATTCAACCAGGGACTCGAGTTGGGAGAGGAGAGGGCAAACGCACAGGCAAGTGTTGCCCAGGGGTGACAGGCAGTGAGCGCCCTGCATGGGACAGATGCATACCAGGCACAGTTGCTAGGTAAGATTGGATTACATCAGCACAATGGGAAATGGTGCAGTTAAAAGTCATGGTATCCAGCTATGCTACTGAATTTGGTTATGAAATCTAGAAGTCTTTCCATGGGGTTTCTGGAGTCTTCCCATGTAGAGTATCATGTCATCTGCAAATAACAGTTTAACTTCTTCCTTTCCAATCCTCATTCCTTTTATTTCTCTCTCTTGTCTAAGTACTCTGGCCAATGTTTCCAGAACTATATTGAATGGGAGAGATGACACTGGACATTCTTGTCTTGTTCCTGATTTTAAAGTGAAAGTTTTCAGGTTTTGTCCATTTAGTATGATGTTGGCTGTTGGATTGTCATAGATGGTTTTGATCAGATTGAGGTAAAGACCATCTATTCTGATTTTGTGAAGGGTTTTTTTTTTATCATGAATGAATGTTGGACTTTATCAAAAGTTTTTCTGCATCTTTTGAAGTGATCTTGTGATTTTTGTCTTTGGCTCTGTTATATGGTGTATTACATTCACTGATTTCCATATATTGGACCATCCCTGCACTGAGTGACATGAACTGTACACACATGTTTAAATATCATGCTGTTCCTCTGCCATGAGAAAATGAAAGGGTAAGTAAAGATCAAAATGTATAAGCAATATTGGCAAACAAGAAGAAAATGTTCAAATGGAAATGAGAACAAGAGACTGGGGGAAAGAAAGGAAGGGAAAAGAAAAAAATAGAAGAGAAAAATGAAAACAAACATTTTGTAAATAAGAGGGAAAGAGGTTGAAGGGAGGGGTGGAGATTGGAGAGAAAAGAAGAATCAAGATGTATTCTGTACATATACAAGTCCTCTATGATGAATGTGACAATTATGTATATCTAAAGTGTGTCCATAAAATTAATTTTTAAAAAGTCATTGTAGTGAATATCTAAGCATAAAAATAACTTTCATTTGGAACCCACTAGGGCTCCCTAAAACCAACCACATTGCAGCTGTTTATTCTTTAAGTGGGAAAATGGGTCTTTGTTCCATATCCTGTTGGTTTTGTTCAGTTCTGGCCATTTGCCTACAGACCAACATGTTAAGCACTTCATACCAGAAGCATTTAACTGCTTCAAATTCTGGAAAGCAGTTTCTGCAACCCTATTTCTGGAGTTCTGTGAAAATATGATCTTTGACTATAAGCCAAAAACCAACATTATATACTTCTTCCAAATAAGTGTTAAATTTACAAAACCTCTTTTACAACATTATTGGTAACTTAAAAAACATTCTTACATATCTAACCAAATAAGCATATTGCAATTAAGATGATGTTTTATTAAACACAACCTAGGAAAAAGTATATACATATACTCCAGGAAAAGTAGGATGATATTTTTTTCAACAGATGGTATTACCCTCATATGGGAGATCCTAGAAGATGTCATATATCACAGTAAACCCACCACAATACCAGTCCTTAGGGAAGAAACTGGAAATGCATGGGCAGCAATCTCATTGACCAACATCACCCAAGCAGCAGTTCACTATACTAACAAAGGCCTGGAAGCTCACAGCCACCACTTTGAGGACCTCTTGTAACTGTAGAGGCCTAAGCTAACTTGTATTAATTTCATGATGTCTCAATAAACTTAGCAGTAAAATGTTTATACTAGTTTTTTTCCTGAAATGTGTGCGTATTTTAGTGGAATGTACATATGAATATACATGAATATGGTAGCTGGGTAGGTAGGTAGACAGACAGACAGAAGATAACTAGACAGATAGATGTGACAAGTGTTCTCTGGGTATGTGCAGCCCTTTTTGCACCATTTTGAATTTGAATTTTGTAGATTTAATATCCAGACTACTCCCCAAAATGAAATGTCATGAATAATATTTTCTTGCTCATACAATTGAATCCTTCCAGAGTACCTTTTACAGGGTTGACTAGAACTCTTCTTATTTTCTCAGGTTTTTGTTGAAGCTTCAAACTTGAAAACAACAAACAATTACCCACATTTTTTTTCTGGTGCTGGGAATCAAACTCAGGACCTTGTGCTTGCCAGGCAAGTACTGTGACACTGAGCCATATCCCTGGCCCCTCAATTACCCATGTATTCTTGACAAGAAAAAGAGCTAGATCCATCTATGAGTAAGACATTAAATATATCTTTTTAAACTGCCATTCTTAATAACCTACATAGATAGAAAAAGTTTTGTAAAGGAACAACCTTAATTGGGGAAATGTCTGTGAATAATGGGTACTTTAGTTCCTCTTTCCTCTCTAAAGGAAATCACCAAAACTCCACAATAATGATAAAGATATTGGAAGAACAGGGGCATGGAAGAAAGGGATTTGCCCCTAAGTCCTGGCCTAGGAGACATCTTTGTCCCCAGGGGCCAGGAATCTCTCTTCTCCACCAAAATACACTGTGCACCCAGTCTACAGAATCCCCTGCCAGATCTTCAGACAGCAGGGACAGGTGGCAGCTACAGCAGGACAAAATAAGCCAGTCACCCAAATACAACAGCAAATGGCTATGAAAATTAACCTGCCATGGGAAGCGCAGGGAACCAAAATAGCTCAGGACCTGTGTGCAAAGTCTAAACAGAGTGAATGCTCAAATAAAAGGCTGAAATAGGAACAAGGGTCTCCAGCATAACAAAGCGCCCAGGATACAGCTGAACATACACCCATCCTACCCAGAACAAAGGAAATCACAACTCAAATAGGAAGAGACAAACACCTAATGCTAACTCTAAGATGATTCAAATATTTGAAATGACCTGACAAGAAATTTTAAAGCAGCTGCCAAACATGCTTCAATAGATAATTACAAATTCTTTTCAGAAAAATGAAAGAACTGGATATCTCAGCAAAAAAATAGAAGTTATTAAAAAGATCCAAGGATATGATAGAACTGAAAAATAAATGGCCAAAGCAAAACCCGATGAGTGGGCTCAGTAATAGAATGGAACTTACAGAAGTTATAATCAGTGATCTTAAGGATAAAACAGTATGATTTATCCAATATCAAAACAGACAGGAGAAAAATGAACAAAACTCCAGGGACCCGAGCAGCAGTTTAAAAAGACCTTGTATTAGTTTCCTGAGGCTGGGGAAATCTTTTTTTGTCCTTCAGCAATGCTTCTAATCTCTTTCTTCTTTAATTTCTCTACTTTTTCTCTTCTCCCATTTAAATTTTTGACCCTTAGAATTCTATTGAGTGGATAATTACTACATATAATTTTCTAATTTGTCTTAGATTTTGTTATATAACTATAAATCTTGTACCTAGGGTTAAAGGTGACGAATTATTAGTTATTATAGTTTCTCATTTTCCAGTCTGTATCTGATGCTATTATTATGGCTGACTGTACTATTTTATCCAAGATAACATACTTTGTGATCAATTAATGTTCTCTGTATACCAATACCTACATTTTCTAGGAGTCATAAATAAAACTACAGTCCACTACCAAAGAACTGGGTGCTAGGCCAAACAGGTTGCAACCTTTCATCCCTAATAAACAGAATAGGCAGCATCCTGGAATAGACTCAAAGACCAAAAGCTAGCTATACCTCCAAGATCTTTCTGAAAAGTACTCATTTCCTTCAGAGTTCTCAATACTAGTAACAAGGCCACCCTACCAATTGCAATTTACAAGTCTCAATGCAAAAGACAAATTTTAAAAAACAGAAAATGAGAAAACATGGAAGCAAGGTGCAATGCAACACCCCCAAGTCACCCAAGGCAAACCCATAGGGCACTGATGTGGAAGAAATAAAAGTCACCCAGCTGAATTTTCTGCAATGGTAGTAGCAGAAATAACAAAACTGATGAATAAGTCTCTTGACAAGGCCAAAACACATAATTACACAGATAGTGAAAGAGATAATGACCATAATGAGGAAATGGTTAGTGAATCTAGAGCAGATAGAGATTTTCTAAAAAGAAGAACTTATGAAAGACATGGGAACCATGAATGCCCAACACAGAAAAGAACTGGATTACATATAACAGACTCAAAAAGAAATCTGGGTGATTAAAAGTTGTATTGAAAGTATATGCAGCAGAGTCAACCAAAGCAAAAAGAGAATGTCAGGTCTACAAGACAGGGCTGTGATTGGCAATGATCATGAAAGATTCTTAGAAATAGTAAGGGACTGTGAAAAATCAATCCAGTGACTGTGAGGCAAAGCAGAGAAGACTAATACAAGATTAATTGGAATAAATGAAAAATCATAGCACAAAGATAGTACAAAGGACATAAAACAAAACCTGTTCACAAAGTAAAAGCAGAAAACTTTCCAAGCATGGAAAAATAACTTGACATACAGATATGTGAAGAATATAGAACTCTCAAGAGCTATGATCAGCAAAAATCTACACCAAAGCACATAAACGTCTAGGTTACAAAAATTCAACACAAGAACAAAATATTTAAAGACGTTAGAGAACAGAAACCAATCAGCCATAAAGAAAAACCCATCAGAATCACAGCAGACTTTCCAACATAACCCCTTAAATAAAGGACATCTTGGAATGAAATATTTTAAGCCATAAACATAAAAAATCTCCAACTCAGATTGGTATATCCTGCAAAGTTATCCTTCAAAATTAAAGGAAAAATAAGATACCTACATGATAAGTAACACTTGAAAAAATTCATGACCACAAACCAGCACTCCAAAAAGTTCTCAAAGATATCCTAGAAAAAGACAATCAAGACAATAATTCCAAGAACCCCAACAGAATGCATCCACCAGACAAGGCAACCGATTAAATAGAGGGAAATAAAAGCAACTAACAACAGGAAAATACAATGACAAAGATAAGTCAATACCTATCAGTTATAACCATTAATGTAAATAGTTTCAATTCACCAATAAAAAAAAATAGATTGCCAGAATGGATCAGGAAACAAGATCCAACAGTTTGATGCACACAAGAAACACATTTAACTCACAAAGAAATTCATTAACTGAAAGTCAAACCATGGAAAACAACACTCCATGCAACAGGACCCTAGAAAAAAGCAGGGTTAGCTACTCTATTTGCAGACAAAGTGGATTTTAAGCCTAGACTGATCAGAGGAGACAGAAGAAGTCACTACGTACTGCTAAAGGAAAAAAATCCAACAGGAAAGACAACAATCATAAGTATATACACTCCAAATACTGACCCACACAATTACATTAAACAAACACTAATGGATATGAAAAACCAGATAAGGACTAATAAATTGTAAGGGGGATCTCAAATGTCAGTGTCACAAATAGATCAGCTAGGCAAAAAAATCAATAGAGAAACATCATAGTAGAACAAAACCTTTGACTAAATGGACTTAATAGACATCTACAGTGTTCTACTCAACAATAGTTTTAAAAAAAACAGTTTATACATTCTTCTCAGCAGCACATGGGACTTTCTCCAAAACAGAGAACATGAAGTATACTTAAATAAATGCAAAAGAATCAAAATTATCCAATCCATATTATCAGACCATAGTGCATAGAAATTAGAAATCAATGAAAAGGACAACACAAAAATTATTAAAATACATGGAAATTAAATAATACCCTCTTGAATAATCCATACACCACAGATAAAACTAATGAAGAAAATAGACATTTCTAGAATTAAATGATAATGTTAATATGACATACCAGAACTTATGGAATGCAATAAAAGCAGCCCGACAAGGGAAGTTTATAGCAGTGAATTCCCAAATCAAAAAACAGAGTGAGCTCAAGCAAATAATCTAATGTTGAACCTCAAGTTCTAGAAAAGAACAGCAATTTAAATCCAAAGCTTGCATGAAGAAGGAAACTATAAAGATCAGAGCAGAAATTAATGAGAAACTAAGAAAACTACAGAAAGAAACAATGAATCAAAGAGTTTGTTCTTTGAAAGATTAAATAAAATGGACAAACCCTTAACTAACTTAATCAAAACATGAAAAGAAAAGACCCAAATCCATGCAATTAGGAAAGAAAAGGACAAAAATCACAATGCATCCTGAAAATCCCAAAGATCACTGGTACCTACTCCGAGAATTCATACTATAAACAATGAAAAATTTAGAAGAAATGGATAGAATCCTAGATACACATGGATTACCACAGCTGAATCAATAAGGTATAAAAATTCTAAATAATTCAAAATCTAACAATGCAATTGGAAAAGTAATTTTAAAGCTATCAACAAAGACTAGATCCTGGGGCTGGGGATATAGCTCAGTGGAATAAGCGTCTGCCTATCAAGCACAGGGTTCTGAGTTTGATCCCCAGTACCGCCAAAAAAAAAAAACCAAAACAAAGACTAGATCCTGAAGTATTCACTGCTGAATTCCACAAGAATTTTTTACAAGTTTTAATGCCACCACTTCTCAAACTCCTTAGTGAAGGAGAGAAAATACTCCCAAAGTCATTCCTAGAAGGAAGCATTACCCTGATACCAAAACGAGAAAAGTATAACAAAAAAAAAGAAATAGGCCAATCTCTTTAGTGAACATAGATGCAAATATCCTCAATAAGACACTGGCAAATTAAATGCAGCAAACTATCAAGAAGATCATACATCATGACCAAGTAGGATTCTTTGTAGGGATTCAGGGATGGTTCAACATGCACAAATTAGTGAACATAATACACCATAAAAATGGAACCAAGGACAAAAACCACATGATCATCTCAATAGGTTGAGAAAAAGCATTTGACAAAGTCCAACACCCATTCATGAAAAAAAAATCTATAGAAAATTTGAATAGATGGTCTTTATCAGCATTTAATTGTTCAAACAATATTAGCACAAACCTTTGTTTTCAATGAATTCAGAGAAATTAGTAGAACTATCTTAACTATCTTTTATATAGTTTTTCTTTTTTCTTTTCCCTTCCTTCTTTTCTCCATTCTCCCATTCCACTTTGTCTTTCCTTTTGAAGTTTCTTCCAATTTTACAACATTTATTTACATTTTGGAACTTATTTATGCTTTCAGCTTCTCACACTAGGGAGACAATATGATATCTACCTTAATCTGATAAAAAAAAGCCATCTATCACAGAACAATAGCCAACATCGTACTAAACAGAGAGAAGATCGAAGCTTTCCCGTTAGAATAAAGAAAAGACTCCCACAATCACCACCGCCATTTAATACATTTCTGAAACCATTATCCAGAGCAATGAGACAAGAGAAAAAACAACATAAATACGGCTAGGAAAGGAAGCAGTTATATTAACATTTTGTGCTGATGACATAGTCTTTTATATAGAAGACCCCCAAATCTCCACCAAAAGACTAACAGAATTAATAACCAAATTCAGCAGTGTAGCAGAATACTAAGTCAATACTCAAAAATCAATAGCTTTCCTGTACAATAACAAACTCACTGAGAGATAAATTAAGTAAACATTGCCTCTCACAAAAGCATTAAGAAAAATGAAAATACATAGGAATCAAACTAATGAAGGAAGTAAAATACCTCTACATTGAAAACTACGGTACTCTGAAAAAAGAGACTCAAGAGGATATCAAAAATGGAAACATGGCCACTGTTCTTGGACATGCAGAACAAATATGGTCAAGATGGACATAGTTCCAAAGCTGTTGTACAAACTTAACGCAATCTCAATCAAAATACTAATAGCATACCTCGCGGAACTACAGAAAGCAACCCTAAAATTCATTGGGAACTACAAGAGACCTAGAATAGCAAAAGCCATTTTGGGCAACAAAGGCAAGGCAAGGGTATCACAATCTCTGAACTGAAATTATAGTGCGAACTATAGTGATGAGAGCTGCACGGTATGGGCCAAAAACAGACATGGGACACGGGGCATCAACGACACAAAACAGAAGATGCAGAAACAACCCTAAGCATACTCAGCTACTTTATCTTTGACAAAGAACCCAAGCGCCTTCACCGGAAGGCAGCCTTTTTAATAAATGGTGCTGGGAAAATTGGCTTTCAAATGCTGAAGATTGAACCTAGAGGCATATCTCTCCCCATGCACTAAGGTGAAATGGACAAGGACCAAAGATCTAAACACAAAAGGCAGAACATTTAATATACTGGAAGATGGGATAGATAAAACCCTTGAAAAGACAGGTGTAGACAGAGACTTTATGAACAGAACCCTGACTGCCCAGGAAATACAACAGAGATCAACAGATGAGACCACATCAAATTAAAAAGCTTCTACATGGCTGAGGGAACCACCAAGAGAGTGAAAAGTCAAACCACAACATGAGAAAATATTTTTATCAGCTATTTCTCAGACAAGGGACTAATAATCTAGAATACATAAAAAACTCAAAAAAAATTTAAAGACCCAACTCAAAAATGGGCATCTAAGATGAATACGCACTTCTCAAGTGAAGTAGAAATGGCAAATAAATACATGAAAAAATGTTCAATGTCACTGGTCATTCAAAAAATGCAAATTAAAAAACACCGAGACTCCATTTCACTCCAAAAAGAATGGCTGTCATTGTTCTGCTCCCATTTGAGGACTCTGCTCCACTTTAAGTGGGTTGATCACTAACCAAGGAGACTGGGGTGAAAAGTGGGGTCAAGTACAGTGTAAGTGAACTCTAAGTGACATTTTGTAACAGCTAAATCTTGGAAACAGCCCAAATGTCCATCCACTGAGGAGTGGATAAGGAAGATGTGGTGTTTGTATATAGTGGAGTACTACTCTTCTGTTAAGAAGGATAAATTGAGATTTCTTTTAGGCAGATGGATGCTCCTTGAGATCATATTTTTAAGTGAAATAAATTGGACACACAAGTTTAAATATCATTGTTAAATATCATTGTGTCTCTTATGTAAGAAAGCAGAAGTGCAGATAAGGACCGAAATGGATGATACACAGAAAATGTTCAAATGAGAAGGGGGAAGGGACAGGGAAGAAGAGAGGGAAGGAAAGGATAAGGGGGAAAAAGGGATTAGAAGGAAAAATGGAAACAAAGTTTTGCAAATAAGGAGAGGAAGAAGGCTTGAAGGGAGGGAAGGGGAATGCGGAAAAAAAGAAACATCAAGATATATCATGAATAGGTGCAAATTCCCTACGGTGATCATTAGGCATGTCAAAAGTGTACCAGCAATATGAATTTTAAAAAGTAAATAAAGAAAATAATAAAGAGGTAATTAAAGGAAAAATAGAAACAGAGATTTTATAAATCAGGAAGGGAAGAGGGTTGAGGGGAGAGGAGTGGGAAAAAGGAACTGAAATATATTATGTACAGTACAAATACCCCACGATGAATGTGATCATTATGTATGGCAAACAAATACTAATAAAAAATTGTTTTAGAAAATAAAATTCCAATGCTATAGAAATTATTACATTCCCATTATATAGATGAATAAACAAGTATAATAAACACAATCTAGGCAGGTTAAAAAAAAAAAACGTAAGTTAAATACTGCCAACATTCCCTGGCATAAGGTAAACATTCCCACTCCAAAAGGGGAAACAGGGCAATTGAAAGGAATCAGACCAAAGCAAGACTGAACTCCAGCAGGGCAAGCAATGAGTCCTATAATTCCATGTCCAGCACATGAGGCAGGTGGTGGTGAGATGTGAGCTCCAAAGTGCTAGGGTGGCCCTGCCCCCATCTTATTGCTGGTTGCAGCCCTCATGGTCTTTCTCTTAAGGTGCCCTCTGACCCATGCCTGTGACTTTCTTCAGCAGATGCTCCTTGTTCCTGACATCTCCAAATTCCTAAGGTCTCCACTGCACTTTCAGCTTCACTGTCACAGCCTCACCCACTGCCCTCCCAGGGGCACAATGCCTGGCCTGCCAGACCTTCCTCTGAAATCCAGTTGGAAGCATCCATCTCCCATAACTCTTGCATTCTCCATGCATGTAAAACAAGCACTATATGGATAACACCAGAATCTGGTACCAGGTTTAGCAATAGCCATGACCCCTTGGATCATGCCTACAGAGGCTTCTAATGCCTGGCTGAGCACTGTGAATCAAACCCTGGGGAACAATTCTCTAGGTAGCAATCTAGAAAAGAGGTAGAATGACATTTTCTACATTTATTTATAACAGTTGAAAGATCTTGAAAAAAAAAGGCACCCCTGGGGGAAGATGGCGACCAGGTGAGCAGCAAGGAAGCGAGCCTCCTTGATAAACACCACCAGCTCGAGACAGACTTGGCGAGCGTGAATGCCGGGACCTCGGCTGGGAAGTTTAAACTGGGCGTATTTCTCTGAGATGCCGGGGGAGATGTGGTAGGGCGGACCAGGCTGCCAGGGCGAGACGTGGGAAAGTCCCAGACGTTGGGAGCCGGGGACGATCCCCGCGGGGAAGAAGCTGGGATCGGTCCAAGCGCAGTGGGAGCGCGGCCGCCTCGGGCCCTCCCGCCTCCCGAGCCGGTGCAGCCCCCCGGCGGCTCCCGACAGATATCGGCTTGCTGGCGGCGGAGACGCCCGGCAATCCCGCGTTTCGCGCGTGTCGGGCGAGCCGCGTGGAGGGCGCCGCCGGAAGCGGAGAGAGGGATTTGCTGGGCCCTGGC